>VDFB02322924.1:0-20602 GCA_007258455.2 Sequoia sempervirens
ACTAAAAATAGAAAGTTGAAAGAAACCCCCCTCTTAAAATCCATTCCCATGAATCCCTTCAATTACCTCTTCCCGTGAATACCAGAGGTCACATTTCAATAAAACCAAATAATATTCATTGATGTTTTTTATAATACATTTTCATTTTTATGCATTTAAACAAAACTAAATAAATTCTAAATTCACAACATAAACTTTTATTTAAACAAATATATAAATATTCCTCATTTCCACAATTCTTCATTAAATATTTACTTATTCAAATCAACCATTGAGAGACTTAAAAATAAATGCAATGCTTTTATTATTTTTAATATTTATTCATTGCCATATTTGCTTATTATTTTATGTTTTTATTTTACCAATTACCTAATTATTTAAATTACCACATAAGACCATTCACTACTTTAGACAAATCATATAATCATACAAAGACCAATGTAAATTTCAAATGACGTGAATCATATATAAAACCCAAAGATAAGATCTGGACAACTTGGTACGGAGTTACTTTTCATGTCACCTCAAATATTCAACTTCTTGCCGTTGGGTTGGTTCTATGCTCGCCCAGACCTACCGAAATAGGTGGAATCGAGTCTTATTCGTACAATGCCTGCATCCACAAAGTGATATACAATATACATAAAATCAAAGCATTGTGAGGAGGATTCACAGCGTAGCAGGGCGCTCGCGAACGAGTGATGCTACCTGTCCCCTCACCAAAACATATCATCATAAAATTTTACACCACATCATAAATTACTATTCTATAGTCTATTGCATTCCAAATATCTCCATCAAATGATCATAATAAAATGTCATCACAATATCCATGCCATCATAAGAGTATAGTAATGCCTCACACATAGCAACAATGTAAGATCAACCACAAACGCCAATGTGCCAAACAGAAACCACAAAGTGAATGTCAAAATCAAATATATGAGAGGTAATACAAACACCAAACTCTCAAAGGAATGTTTACAATCCTCATTCTGCTTAAATTTATCCTCTTTCTTAAGGAGTTGCATAAAGGGTAATGTTCGGTCTACTAAGTATGCTACAAAATGATAGATAGCTTGAATTATTCCTTGTAAAATACACAATTGAGTAATGTCTTTAGGAGGTGGCATGTTAATGACAGAAACAATTTTCTTTAGGTCCACATCAATGCCTTTGTAGGATACCATAAAACCTAAAAGTTTTCCACTATCCACACTAAAGACACTTTTTCAATTCAATCTCATGTTATATATTTGCATTCTTTCAAATATTTTCTAAAGGATGCTAACATATTTTTGTTGAGTTAAAGATTTAGCCATAATATCTATAAGGAAGCTAAGGTAGCAGAACAACTTCATACACTAATATTGAGAGGAGAATAATGAATTTTTTTTTATAGATATTTAACTATTACAAAAATTTAAACATAAATAAGCACAAATATCATGCATACCACAACATGATGATTTACATGGGGAAAACCCTTTGGGAATAAAAATCCTACACTCCAAAAGCCACCCAATATATTATTCAAAAATCACGAAGATTACAATATACTTACAAAGCAATATTCTCACAGGTGTATCACCACTCAGAGATTTAGAGGCAACATGACTGCTATTAGACTCTCAAAATAAATCACAATACACAACTATAATACAATGCCCTCATAAATAGGGTTTCCTTCTAGGGAAATTCAATCAAAAAAATATTGACCATTAAATATAAGACCTAATGACGAATAGTCCAAATTTACATTAATAAAATATACATAAAATGTGGCTTCTCGAGGTGCTTCCCTTGAACCCTCATTCGGGTGCATTGCCCCCAGACCCCCAGCTAGGGGGGATGAGCCCTCCCGAACCCCCATAGAGGGGTACCCACCTTCCAACCCCCATGCACTGATGTATCAATAGTACCTTATATATTTTCAAGGTTGAGACACATTTTATCAACAATATCATCAAGAGAATCTTCCAAGATCTTATGTATGTAATAATGAAATATCAATGTCATAGCTCTTTGATATGTTGTGCTGACTTTTTTTAATGTGAAAGGCATAACCACCCAACAAAATTTTCCCCAAGCTATAGTAAATGGAATCTTGTATTGATCTTGAGGATTGATAAATATTTTATTATATCCAGAAATTTCATCCATGAATGAAAAAAAAGGATGTCCCACATTCGAATCTACTATCATGTCAATATTAGTAAGGGAAAAATCATCTTTTAAGGATGCTTTATTCAAATCACAAAAATCAGTACACATCCTAATATGATTATCAGGTTTTGTGACTCCAATAATGTTCGAGATCCAAGGAGAATAATCGATAGGTTGTATAAAACCATCTTCAAGAAGTTTCTCAATCTCAACTTTAACCATTAAAGCTATCTTAGGATTCATCTTTCATTTTTTTTTCTTACCGATTTCACATCTTCCTCAAGAACTGTGTTGTGTGTCACTATCTTAGCATCAATACCTGACATGTCTGAATAAGTTCAAGTAAAAATTTCATGAAATTCATTTAGTAATGTTACATGATCTTCTTGTTCATCTTAATCAAGGAACTTTCCTATTTGAATCACTCTTTCTTCATTAGTTGTATCCATTGTTATGTTGATTATATCTCCCAAATGAAGTGTATTTTGTTTTAGAATTTTGGGATTATATTCATCTTTGTTATTGTCAGTCTCATTAATTTCCCTTTTCTTCATCCACTTGTTTAACACTAACGATAGCACGAGTGGCTCATTTTTTCTTAGGGAAATTAAATGACTTCTCATAAACTACTAACATTTCTTTCAAAGCTTCATCATCTTTAAAGTATTCCAATGATTCTTTGCATGTTATAACAATCAATTCAGGATGCTTCAAAGTGAGAGTTTTCTTAGGGGAGTTACACATGATGGTGTTGATGTTGAGTGAGGATCTTTTTGTTTCTTTTGATATCTTAGAAGGACAGTATCCAAGACCACTTTTTGTTTCGTGTGTGTTAGGCTCTATAGGAACACGAATGCCTTGTTCTTCCACATACTTTTCCACTATAACCAAGTTGTTTCATGAGCTCATAACCTCATCCATAAAGTTTATCCATATCTTTAAAGTTCAATGGTTGTTGGTAGTCTATCTCATCAAATTTCGTAGTATAACTTGTGTCTTCTTCTAGAGTGGATGAAGCAGATGCTTGTGAGTTTTCTTTTGAATTCTATGTTAACATTACCATTGGCTCTTTTTTCTTTCCAGATTCTTTCATTGTAACTTTATATTTTCCCATTAATGTTCATGTTAAATCTAAGGAGCCCCAATCATCTTCTAATAATTTAATGAATTCCTCAATGTTCTTCTCTTATTTTTCTTCCTTCGTCATTTCCACTTGTGTAGTTGGTATCAATGTTTTCATAGGACTTTGTTTTTCTTTCTCAACATGCAAGAAAATTTTAGGTTCAGGGTTGACCTTTATTGCGTAATTTTTTTTGTTATAGACATACTTCATTACATGGTGAAGGGTTGAAGACATGGCATTCATTTCATGAATCCATGGTCTTGCCAAGAGGAGATTTTAAGAAAGATCATGAGGCATAACATGGACCGGAGTTTGTAATGTTACCTTCCCAAATTTAATAGGTAATGTGATGACTCCTAGTGGTTTTTTTCCTATTTTTAAAACCCATAGATAGACAAAGAATCAAGGAAAATTTCACTCTTATCCATATCAATCTTCTTCAAAAGGCTCACACTACACATATTGAGGGCCAAACCATTGTTAACAAGAGTTTTATTTATCCCAATTTTATTAATGTTGGCTATTATCATGAATGCTTCATTTCATTTTTGAACTTCCATCGAGGGTAACTCTCTTTGGTGAAAAAAATATCTAAATTAACCTCATTCATTCCTTGAACTAGTGTTGCCACATCATTTGAATTTGTATTAGGAGGAACCATAACTTGTTGCAAGGTTGTTTGAAGCATACTATGGTAATTTGGTGAAGCTTGAATAAGATGCCATAGGGATATCTTAGTTGGTTTATTCTTAAATTCTTCAACAAGATCATATTCCTTTCCACTATTTGAAGGTAAATGAGGAGCACTAGGTAAGATAGGTTATGGAAAAGGTAATGAAACAAGAGTAGTTTGTTGTTGCTGAAGTGTAGAAAAATGGATCTTCGGACATTTTCATGCTCATTTGGGTCTTTCTCATGGTTCTTGGCCTATTTTTCCTTGATTTAATGTTTCAATGTAATCAACACATTCACATTAGGTCTTTGGGTCCTTGTAAATCATCAAGAACTTTATGATGCCTTGTAAAAGTGTTGTGAAGTGTTGTAACACATTTTCACATTTTTCTAGGATCTTATCATTATAATTAACTTAAATAACCTCTTTTTATCATTTACCAAGCCTTATTTAAATTTTTTATAAAGTTTGGTAACAAACTTTCATTCTTTTCTAGGCTTTTCATCAATAATTACACCTTTCTTATGCTTTAATTGGCCCCATTATACACTTATAGGCCCTACTTAAGTGTATTTTTAAGAATAAACTCGATAAACATCATTTAAGACAACATAATTCCTGACACCCACTTAAATTCCTTGAGTGGGACCCATTCACCATTAGGGGTTAATGAGTCCCACTTGGAACAAAAATTTAAATAATTTGAAATTATTGGCGGGTTTTTGTTTCTTAAGACCTAAGGTCGGCCTATGATGTATTTTTGGAAATTAGGGAATAATTGTGTATAAATATGATATTTTCTATTCATTTTTATCCCCCATTCACTCATTCATCCAAGAAATCATTCAATCATTCAAGCATTAAAGTAATCAAGCATTCTAGGCATTTTCAAGCATATTGGAGCTATTACTTGCATATCTTCAGATTTCCACTCTAAGGGTTTGGTGAGTTATGACATTGTATGTTGTTCATTCATCATTCTCTTTTCATTTCATTTCATTTTCAAGGGTTTAATTACCAAACTGGGGTTTGACCAAGGCAAACCCCTATTCTCTAATCCCTCAAACATTTTTCCCTTTCTTTTTGTGTGTTTTGTGGGTCTTGTATGCAAATTTAACAAAGAGAAAAAGTGAAAAGGTCAACATCAATTTTTCAAAGCCATTCAAAGTGGTCAAAACCCTAATTGAAGCTCGGAGAACACCTACAAGTCAAATTTTATAGTTTCAGATTCAGAGACCTATCAGGAGAAAAAGTGGAGAATGGGAGTTACACAGTTGAATTTTGAATTTCTAGAAAATTTAAGGTGGACTAATTCACCATCTATGGAAAATGAGTCCCACTGCCAGGCCTGAAAAAATGTTTTCTATAGTTTTGAATACCCAGTTCCTCAAAACCTGTTATGGCAGATTTTACCTAAAGTAGGACTAATTTTCCCAGCTTGGCATATGAATCCCACTAGGCTTTTCCAATGACTTCTACAAAATTCTGGGCATCCACTCCATCACTTTCTAGCCTCTAGGCACATACCTCAAATCTCATTAATTTATGTTATTGTTTGTTTACATTTCTAGGTCTTTTTGCATACAACCTTGTGTTTTCAAACACTTTGCATTTCAATAGTCTTTAGTGATTAATCAATATATTTTATCAGGTTTTTGCATTTAGATAATTCCATTTAGACATATTTCCATCATACTTACATTATTCTTGAGTGAGCCATAAGATTTTTTTGTATACCTCTCTCCTTTTAGGTGCAAAACCTTGGAAGTGTAAGAGAATCCACATTGCCAAAATTTGTTGGTTCAGTTGCCTATTGTTCCTTGTATTATATGTGTGAGCAATGCTATTGTAACCTATTTGTTGTAAAAAATTGTCATTGTCAAGTGAAGGCTTGTTTTTAGGTGGTTCTGGGATAAGCACCAGATTTTTTCAAACTTGAGGTTTTTATGAGGGAGGATAAATGATAAGTTGAGGTGTGATTGCATTAACATCTCTATGTTTTGATTTGTCATGAAAAGCCTTAGTGGATGGACCTTGTGAGATGAAATCCATAAGGGCTTCATCTAACATATAAAATTTATCACTACTAAAGGGCTTGAGGGATAGGCTAACTTTGAAAAAGAGGTTTGACATAATAACTATGTTTTCTCCAAGGGTTTTCTTTGTTTCTTTTGATGTTTTTGGCTTTTTTTTTTTTTTTTCTAATGATTGCAAGGTGTAAACTGATGTATATAATGATGCAATAATGTTGCAAATGGAGGAATAAAAAAGTATAAATATAATGCCACTTTTAACTAAAATATGCAAGAAATTATTTTCCCAATGTTGCAAAATGTAACTAAATGAACAACAATTTCAATGTAAAAGAAAACTATTTTAGGAAATTAACTCTCAGGTTTGGTAACAAAAAAAATGTAGATCAAAGACTAAAAATTACTTATAATTTTTTCTAAATTTTTTTGTATAGGGACTCATTCACCCTAGGGTGAATGGGTCCTAGATTAGGGTTTTTTAAATTTGATTGTATTTCTAAGGTGATCCTATGTGTTTGATGAACATTGTTGATTTGTAATAGACAATTTTGTAACAAATTTTCTAGATTTAATGATTCTAAATGCAAGTTTGACTAAGGTTTAATGATGAACAATGTGACTAATTGTAATGTGCAATATGAATCTAAATGATTGAATGATGATTTCAATGCTAACACTATGCAAAACAAACATAGATCTAATGCATTTATTTTTTATTTTTAATGATTTTAAGCAATGCAAACATGCAAATTTAACCCTAAATGAAATGTTCACTAATGAAAAATTAAAGAACCCTAAATGTAATGCAAATAATTCAAGTCTAATGCAATCTATTGCAAAACTAATATCTAGGGTTCAAAGGACTCCAATCCTCAAAAAAAATTGTATAAGGCCATGTTCACCAAAATGAAAAGGTGGAAAATATATGATTTATAGGGGTGTCCCAAAATTGAAAAGTAGATCAAAATAGAGACAAAGGGGTTCTTGTATTTCCTCAATTCATTGGAAAATGAGATCCACATCAAGCAATGACTTACAACCCTTAGGTGAGTGTAGCCAAGATGTGAATCTACAAATTTCCCTTTTTTCTACGACAAGGGTCTAGGCCAAATAACACTTTGGGGAGAAATATTTAAAGTAGTAAGACAACTCCAAACTTAGATCTACAAAGTGCATTAAAGAGATTTAGCATAAAACAGAAGGAACCAATAAAATTTCTAAAGAAATTGAAGGTAATAAATGTTTTGTACCTATCAAAACTTTTTGTTTGTGCAAACCTAACAGGGACTCATTCGCCCTTTGGCGAATGGGTCTTGGTATACTTTTCTAGGAAACTCTGAATCTAAAATTGAATCTCCAAACCTATAATTCCATCATGTAACTTGAAATCCCCACTCCTGAATCCATATCTATCAAAAATATGCAAAACAAATTTGATGTTTGTTGGTGGATAGGGGTTTACCTCGGTCAAACCCCAAGTTTTGTAATTAAACCTTGATGATGAATAGAAATTTGAAACATGAAATATGTGTGTGATCCTAACCTTAAGTGTTTCTAAGATTAATATTTATAATAATGCAAAGAAAACATACTCAAACTTGTGTTAAAATATAATCCTAAAATCAAACATGAACAATGCATAAGACCTACTTTAAGAGACCTATAATCCCCTTAATACGTAATAAATATAAATATAAATCTCTTTAGGCTGAAAATGGAATGATCATAGAAGATGGAATCACTTATCAAACAATTCATTAGGTTAGTTTGAATCTCATAGCACGCTTCTCCCAAAACATAGAATCCATCATGATTCTCCATAGGCATCTATCATCAATTCTTGAATAATGCTTGATCTTTGATTAACAAAATGAGCTTGAAGATCTGCAAAAACAATAAAATACTGCTCCAAGACTCCACTTTTGCTTGTTCCTTGCTTTGAATATGAATTATTGCTATTAGGACTTTAACACTTGAAAATATAGGTAAAACTAAATGAAGTAATGTTGTATTTATACATATCTTAAGATTAATTCTTGAAATTCAAATATTACAAGCTGCCATTGAATTGTAGATTAGAAATCATTATAATACCACCAAAAACATATTAAAATGAGAGGTCCTAGGTCTAGGTAAGGACCCATTCACCATAGGTTGATTAGGTCTTAGGCCACATACATAGGACACACATCAGTCAATGTTAAACATTATGCAAAATTAGGGTCCTATATCTAAGTGAGGATCAGTTTTCCCTATGGTGAAAGGGCCCTAGGTCACTTACATAGGAAACACATCTTCCAAAGTTAAGTGTTCTGAAATGGAATTGATGAATGTTGGGTTTTATCCATTGGAAATTGCATTTAAATATTCTTGGGTTTGAATTAAAGGGGCCAATTAAGGAAAATTAACCTCAATCAATTAATAAATCCCTAGATTAATGTGAAAGTGTAAAGGTACACCTTACAACATAAAAAGAGGGAACAATTAAGTCCATTTTGTTTAAAAGAGCCCTAAAATTAATGTGAATATGAAAGACATATTACAACACTGAATTAAGGCATAATTAAGCTCATTTAATTATCAATTATTCCCAAATTAAGTGTGAAAAAGTGATAGTTTTTAATACACTACAATTTTAATGTTAAAAATGTAAAAGAAATAATAAATTATTTTAAACTCTAAAGGGTCATGACTTGTGAAGGTTGCAACCCTTTATGGGCACAACCTCCATAGGGGCCACTACCTCATTGTATGGAGGGTGTGGATCTATGGAGTTGTGGCCCCAAAAAGGGGCGTGATCTCCATAGTGAGCCACCCCTTCAATAGACGTGCCTCGATAAAAATAAAATTCCAAGACCTAGTGTGGATGTGTAAAACGCCTCACAACACTAAATCAAGGCCTTGTTAAGTCCAATTTATCATCAATTATTCCCAAATCAAGCAATTTTCCTTTTTTCTACGGTACATTTAGCCCCCACTTTAGTGAGAGGATGAACTTGCTTCAAACTCACACTAAAGTAGGCATTCAAGAGACGTCCAATCATACCAATGCAGATGGTCTAGGATAACAAAGATCAATGAAGCAATCAAGCCCCCAAGATCGAAGATCCTAAGTCACCCGATATAAGTTAAAAAGGAAACACACAAGGTGAATGATATGCAACATAACAAGATACACAAGCATGCAATGTCAAGAACTAGAAGGAAGAGAAGAGAAAAAATAAAAAGGTGGATCAAGCTTCGACTATTTTTCCAATGTGTTGTGGATCAGATCTAAGATGTTTGTTCAGAAAGAAAATGTATAATCACTTTGGGGCGATGGAACTCTTGGTTGTCCACCTAGTGAGAATTCCCAAGTATGCTCACTATGGGGCCACATAACTTTTGGTTGTCTGCAGGGTGAGAAATCAACAAGGTGGCTATGGGGAAAGTCATGCCTCAGAATGGGCTTCCCGCTCAACCATATCAAAGTTATACCTCCTGATAACTTTATTAAGGCACCACAATGAAAATAATTTTTTGAGATCAATGAGGTAAGTAAAACTTTGTAAGCTTGACACTCATAGACAAACAGGATGGCACCACAAATATGCAAGTTGTATTATGCAAGGTGACCATATAACAATTGTTGTAAATGCCAAAATAGTGTAAGGAATGTTCAAAGGGATTTTTCTTAGTTCGTGCAAGGTATCATCTTAGGGAACATCATGCTTAATGTCTCCAAGAGAGGATAACTGCAAATGGTCTCATCTTGTTTCCAAGAGAGGACAAGTGTGAGGTCTCATCCTAGGGAACATTGTGCCAAATGTGTCCAAGAGAGGGAATCACAAGAAAAAGAAAATCACACAATAAAATGTGAGTGGTGATGTTTTCCCCCACTTTTAAGTGGTTGCGAACACCAATACTATGAGCAATTGCTTTAAAGTAGAAGAAGAGGACACAAGAGCTTACATGGAAAGCCCAATGCGAAGTCATATGTTTTTGATAAGCTATGTCATGGAAAGGGAGTATGTCACATGTAAGCCAACTTAAGGAATGTTGTCCACATCTGAAGATTTCTCGTATATGTGCATGAAAGGTTAACAATTAGCAAAAGGAGGCAATGACGAGTGACATATGAGGACAAGGCTGACTAATCCATTGCCCCCACTGAGTATAGGACAAGGGTGAGCCAGAATGAGTGATGAACTGCAAGTGAGAGTGAAAATGAGTATCAATTAGAGGAATTAGGTGTCCCCACATAAGGAAGAACACCAAACTCCCAAAATTCTTGGATTTTACAAATCAAAGGCTTACAATCATTAGTGGAATGACCATGAACTCGATGATATGTGAAAAATGAAGTCTTGTAATAAAATTTCTTTCAAGTTCTTGGAGGAAGGGATATCAAGTGATCTTGGAGGAGTCTTGAAAAGATACCCTCTTGATCAATGGTAGATTTGTTTATGGGTTGCGAAAAAGATACCTCTTTCTTAGTACTAGTTATCATACCTATGCTAGATGCTGCAAATTGTGAGATTTTTGTTCTCTCCTTTATAGGAAGGTATAAAATCCAACGAATTCAATTCATTAGTGTTTTGTGAGATGACATTGACATTAAGAGAAGGTGTAATTGTTTGTTTGATTGTTTGCAAAGGAGAATGACGAAAACCACTTGTCTCAATTAGTTTAGGATGCTTTACAGTTAAAGTTGGTTTAAAGGAATTGTTTGTGATATTATTGATGTTGAGTGAAGGCTTGGTTATTTCTATCAAAGGACAATAACCAAGACCATTAGTTGTTTATTGTGTGATAGGATCGATAGGCTTGTGGATACCATGTTCGTTAGCACCACATCCTTTTTCACTATATCCAAGTTATTTCATAAGCTCATAACTGCGTCCATAAACTTTTTTCATTTCTTTTGGATTGGGTGGATGTTCATGATTAATTTCATCAAAGTCTGTTGTGTAATTTGCTTCGTTGGCTAAAGTGGTTGAGGTAGATGCTTTTAGAATGTCGTCTAAATTTTGTGTTGACATTATCATTGTTTTTTCCCCCTTATTTGAATCTTTGTTGATGATTTTGTATTTTCCCATGAATTAATGTTTGAAACCCAAGGAACCCCAATCATTTTCTAATAGCTTTGTAACTTGTTCAATATGTTGTTATTTGTCTTTTTGTTGAATGGGTTCAACTTGTGTAGTTGGTGACACTATGTTTAAATGATTTTCATTGTTTTTCTCAATGTTCAAACAACTATTTGGGTTAGGATCAACTTCAATTATCTACACTTTGTTGTCGTAAACGTTTTTCATTTTATGATGAAAATTAGAAGGCATACCATTCATTGCATGAATCCAAGGTCATTTGAAAATCAGATTATAAGAAAAATCGTTAGGCATAACATGGATTGTGGTATCCAATGTAACCTTCCCAACTGTAAGAGGCAAAGTGATCACACCAAGGGGTTGTTTTCTAAAATTTTCAAATCCATGGATAGTCAAGGAATCAAGTTGAATTTCTAATTTATCCACACAAAATCTATCTAGAAGATTTACACTACACACATTAATGGCTGAGCCAATTTCAACAAGGGTTCGCTTTATCCCTATTTGTTTGTATTGAGATATTATTAGGAAAGAAGCATTTTGTTTTTGCACTTCCAAAGGGGGGAGTTCACTTTGGTGGAAAACAATGTGATCATTCGATCCTTGAATTAGAGCTGCTATGTCATTCAGTTATGAATTAGAAGGGAGAGGAATTTTTGTAAGGCTATTTGAAGCATAGTGTGATAGTTAGGTGAGTTTTGAATTAAATCCCATAGAGATATCTTTGCAGGAGTATTCTTAAGTTCCTCGACAAGATCATACTCCCTAATGTGTGAATTTAACTGAGGATCACTAGGAAATATGGGATTAGGCAAAGGTAATGGTGCTAGGATGGGTTGTTGTGGCTGTGGATTATTTGTAGTGTTATACGTATGAGCAATAGTATTATGAAACAATTGTTGTGACACATTATTCTTAGGTGGGTAAAGGATAAGTTTGGGTGTGTTGTGAGTTTTTTGTCTATGTGATGGTGGGTAAAGGATTAGAGGATTCTTAGGATTCCCTATGGGGTATGTAGTAGGTCCATTAATCAAGGGGGATCTAATGGAAACTTGTGCATTCATAACCTCAGTGGTCTTGGTGTGATGTATCTCTAATAAAAGGCAATATAGAATCACCTTTTTATGGTTATCTAAGGAAGGCACATTACTATTGTTGTCATTTTATTTTACCATGATATTCTCCCTAGGAGGAGATTTTTTAAGAGAACTACAAACCACATGTTCTTGACATTCGACAATTGGTTCATCTAAAATGACTACATCGCAAGTAAGGGAATGATCAATGATTGTATTTTCTTTTTGATTGATAATGGGGAGATGAGGAGAAGAGTCTATTTGAATATCATGTTTTCCTAAGGTCTCATTCTCTTGTTCTATATTATTTACTCTAGAAGGAGAGATTGTAATTGGTTCATCCATAGGTAGATTTTGTAAGGTGATTTCATCACAAAGGGGGAAAGGAGCAAGAGAAGGACTACTATGGTTTTCAAATAAATTGTCCCAAATGGGAGGACTGTTAGGGAAGGGAGGGTCAAGATTATCATGACTTTTAATAGGGATATCTTCTAACACCAACCTATCCTCATGGCATCAAGGAGGGATACTAGGAGAAGGACAATGTTGATGGTTATGGTTATGGAGATTAGGTAAGGTTATATTTAGAAATGTTTCTATGATGTTATGTTCTTGTTGTCTAACATCATCTAAAGGGGAATGAGGAGATGGAAAATCAAGACCCTAAATGCTTCTACTTTCATTCACCAAGATACCTTCTTCACTAATAGGATAGTTGTCATGAGAAGAACAAATATGTTTATTATGATTGTCTACACTACCATTCTCACTAATGGGAAATGCAATATTAAGGATTGTGTCAATGGTTTGATGATTAATATGTTTATCAATGACTTCATTGTTGTAATCAAAATTGAACTCATAAGAGGGGATGTTGTACTTATGCAATCCATTATTAATGAAATCAAAATAAAATATTTTGAAAGAAAACATGCTATGAAAAAGGAAAGAAAGTGTAATGACTTGAAATGAAATGCAATTTTTAGATATGAAACAAGGTAATTTTCTAATTACACTATGCAACAATCTGAAAGAAAACACAAATTGGAAATTAAGTAATTCATAAAATGAGCTAATTTAAGCTTTATCTAATGAAATGCATGTTACAAAAACTTAGTAAACTGATACAAGTAGGTAATGGCACCAAACAAAAGCATAAAAACAAGGTTTTTGGTTCTGTAAAAGGAAGTTTCAGGGGTGAAAATGGACTGATTCGCCCAAGGTGGTGAATGAGTCCTAGTGGGGATGTTTTTCAAATATTTCAAATTTTTTTTAGTGATTTTGATATTTTCTGAGTTCTATGATGTAGACCTACGTTAAAAATGTATAATTTCAAAAAAAAAAATGATTTGACATGCAAAAATGCAACCTATATGCACTTTCACTAAGGAAAATTTTGAAACCCTAGAATGCAATGCAAACTAATTCTAGGATAATGATGGACTCCAAATTAGACAAGAAAGGATTCAAAAAGTAGGTTCACCAAAATGAACCATTTATTTAATTTGTAGGATGCTATGGCTCTCTTGCTCTATTAGGGTTTTTCACCTAAAAGGAGAGAGATAGGCCAAAAACCTAGGTGGTTCACTGAAATGAATGCAAGTATAATAGAAATATGAATAAAATAAACACCTAGATGAGATGATCTAAATGTAGAAAATTAAAGAAAGATATTGATTATTAAGTGAAAACTAAGAAAATGCAAGTTGTTGGAAAATACATTGTGATATGTGAAAAGACCTATAAATGAATAGTAAACTGTAACAGAAATGGATGAAACTGAATGTGTGCAGTTGAGATATTTCTATAGACTAGAAATTACTTTTGAAATTCTTTTGATGATAGAAATTTGGCTTACAGGGACTCATTCACCATTCTGGGTGAATTAGTCCCATATCTGGGAAACTATTTTGGAGCCTGTTTCAAACAAATGGGTATCCAAGATTTCAAAAAACCTATTCCAAGCTTGGCAGTGGGACTCATGCACCAGTGATGGTGAATCAATCCACTTTATAATTTTTGAATATCCAAAAGTGGAAACTAAAGCCCTCAATTTTCTCTTCAGTTTCAGACAGGTGTCTGTCTTCGAAAGTTTGATTTTCATCACTAAAAGTAACCTTTTGTTGAATATTTTGACTTTTTCAACAAGGAGAGGTCTTCAAAAAATTTACAACTTACTTTCAATTATTTCCAAGTATTCAAGATGTCTAAATCTTGCCATGATGTTTGATCTTGAACTTTTGCAACAAAGGATGAAGATTCTACCCTTGAATGTCTAAAAAATGATCTTGGATGACTTAGAATGATAAAACCCTAGCTTGCTTAGCTTGAGATGGAAGAAAGATGGATGAATAATGAAGAATGGTTATGATTTATGGTTTAGAGACTTGTATTCATAGGCAATCCACCTTATTTACCTGTTAATTGGAACCCTAAGGGTGACATGGAGAAAAATAAAACTTAAAACCTAAAATTTCCCACTTAAAACTCAAAAATGATCCAAATGGTACTAATTCGCCACCTTAGGTGAATTCATCCCACCTGTTAGGGACTCATTCACCCAGATGGGTGAATTAGTCCTGCAGGGGTCATTTTGATAGCTGGAATGTTAGGGAATGAGGAATTTTAGTTCTTATGTTGACTTCATTGGGTATTTGATCAAATTATGCCTTGGGATGCACAATATGGGGTCATAGCAGCCTATTAATGATGATGTAAAGGTCAATTAGGGCTTGGGACACGAAATTCAATGTGAAAGTGTGATTAAATACAGTTTACAACACTAAAATGAGGTCCACTTATCCTAGAAAGACACAAGAACCAATGTGAATGTGTAAAACCAATTACAACACTAGGTCAAAGTCAAGTTTAATTTACAAGTCTTGTAGGTTAATGTGAGGATGCAATTAAATACATTTTATAATTGAGTGTGAAATTCTCTTACAACACTTTACATCACCTTTACAAGACATTGTTAGATGCATTTTATTCAGTTTGCAAGGGTTCAAGACCTAGTGTGGATGTGTAAAATGCCTCACAACACTAAATCAAGGCCTCGTTATGGCCAATTTATCATCAATTATTCCCAAATCAATCAAGTTTCCTTTTTTCTATGGTACATCATGAAATGTTGTCATGTTGTTGTAGAGGGTACTTCTAGAAGTCATAAGAGAAAATAGGCTGCATATTCAACATGGTTATTTTGAGAGCTTCTTAGAGGTGTGAATTGCAAATCCAGAGGATGTGTGGTGTGTTAAGAATTAATTTATTTATTGAAATGAAGAAAAATTGTTGGGGCCTTTCTTTCATTTCTAGGGTTTTGGACCTAAAAGGAGAAAGACCAATTTTTCAACCTTTCACTCAAGAAAAAACCCTTAAAATTTCAATGCAAAGGAGATTGAAATCTAACAAAGGGAAGGTTCTAGGTATTGAATAATGTCTAATGACAGGTTCACCACCAAGAGTAAACTTGGAAAAGATAATGAATTGGAAAAAACAATGTGATATGCAAACAAGTGCTAAATGACCTAAAAAGATAAAAAAACTGTAATGAAAAGATATGAAACTAAAAGTGTGCACCCAAAGAACTGAAGATGGTAGAATGGAGGGTTGGATCACTTAAAATTTTGTTGTTGAAGTATACTAGGACTCATATGCCAGGTTGGGCGAATCAGTCTAGTTTTCTGGAAAATGCACTGGAGTAGGTTTCAACGAAAAGGGTATCCAAATTTGCAAAAATCCTGCTTAGAACTATACAGTGGGACTCATTGGCCAGAGTGATGAATCGGTCCACTTCTACTTTTCTAGAGATTCTAAAGTGGATTTTATCCCTCTCAGTCTACTTTGTTCATCCTAATTGGTTTCTGGATCCGAAACTGCAAAATACCACCTGTGGTTCTTCTCCAAGCTTCTCCAAGGCTTGACGACAACTTTGACAATTTTTAGGGACTTGAGATATTTTCTCCAACTTTTCTTCTTAGAAAATCTACAACCTAGCTCTACAAATCACACACAAGAAGAGGGAAAAATGTTGTGGGGGTTAGTGAAGAGGGGTTTTCCTTGGTCAAACCCTTGTTGGTAATTAAACCTTGAAATATAGTGAGATATAAAAAGAGAATGATGAATGAACAAATAGCAATGTTGCAGCTCACCAAACCCTAACAATAAGGTGCTACAAAACATGTAAGTAATGGCTCCAATGGATGTAGACTTGGAATCTTGCTTGAGGTTGATAGATCTTGAATGCAATGCTTGCTTGAAACACAAATCCTACATCACAATTGTTAGCTTTAAAACAACATGATGCAAGTAATCATTGACATGATGATTGACAATTGAAGAATGCTCTTGAATGCTTGATAATTCCCCCTTGAAATGCCTTGAATGCTCTTGTGAACTCTCTTGAATTCTAGGTGAGAATATGAGTGAAAGAACCTTGTATTTATACTTAATTATGCAAGAATTTTTGAAATCACAACACTACAAGCTGAAATCAGATCTAGGAGAAAACTATCATGCCAAAAATTTAAATTATATTTGAATTTTGGTCACACGGGACTCATTCACTAAAGGTGGTGATTGAGTCCCATTACACATAATGTATAGGACAAAAAATGAAAAGTATCTTGAAATGTTTGAAACCTGCATCAGGGCCAAAAACATCTATGTGGGACTCATTTTACCAAGGTGGTGAATGAGTCCCAAACACTAAATCTGGGCCACACAAGACAAGAATACCTGAATTATGATTGGTTACTGTTGGTGTCAAGATTATCCTAAAAAATATGCGATAAATGAGGCTTGTGGATACAAAATAGGGCCTATTAGAACATAAGAAGGCCCAAATATTATTGACAAGCCTAGGGAAATGTGAAAGTGTGTTTCAACAATTTACAATACTCCAAATAAGGCAAAATTAATGTTAATTATTATTAAAATTATGTTTATTATACTCTGTTAATTGATAAAACCCTAGAAAAGTGTGAAAGTGTGTTACAATGCTTCACAACACTTTTTCAAGGTACCATTAAATTCCATTAGTTCACAAGGGCCCAAGGCCTAATGTGAATGTTTTATCCACATTACAACACTAAAGCAAGGAAAAATTAAGCCAAAATCCACAAGGAGGACCCAAACAAGTGCAAAAAATGTCAAAGGATCCTTTTTTCGACACTATATTTAGCCTCCACTTTAGTGAGAGGAGGAACCTACTTTAAACTCACACTAAAGTAAATAAACAAACACTAAGATGGGTTCCAATGAACCAATGCTAGAAAGATGAGACAAAAAGAATCAGGAGGGTTGATCATGCCCCTAGGATCAAGATCCCATGGCAAAGCAAACATAAGTACAAAGGAATGCACATGAAAATGATATAAAGAACAACAACAAGGTCAATCATACACTGCCAAAGGAGAAAAAGAGAAAAAAAAAGAAAAGAAAGAATTGGATCAAGCTTCGACCATTTTTCCATCCCAATGGGGATCAGATCTAGGCTATTTGTCCAAAAAAATGCATACTCACTTTGAGGAAAAAAAACTCTTGCATATCCACTAGGTGAGAAGTCCTAAAAGGTTAGAAACATACACTTATAGCTAGTATGCACTCACACAGTGGCTATGTGGAGATTCATGCCTCAGATTGGGCTTCCTGTTCAACCATACCAATGTTATACCTCCTGAAAACTTTAATAAGGAACCACACAAAAATTATTTTTCAAGCTTCATGAGAAATGCAAAACTTCATATGCTTGAAGCTCATGAACAAATAGGATGGCTCCACATGCATGCAAGTTGTATTATGCAAGGTGTCCATATAATAAATGAAACATGAAACATTCAAAGAATGTTCAAAGGAGTCTTGCTTAGTTCATGTGAGGTATTTAACTCAAGGAAAATTGTGTCTAATGTCTCCAAGAGAGGACCAATCGAAGAATAGAAAATTCACAACTTAGGGGATGTAGTGTGTCACATCAAGCCATTGAGAGGAATGTAATATGCTAAGAGAGATCATGCTCCTGAAGGAAATCAGACCCAATGTCATCCAAAAGTGACAAATGCATTGTATGAAGTAGGAAGGTTGCACTAAGAACCAAGAAAAGGAAAAATGCAAAAGAATAATGCCAATGTATGTCCCCACTTTAAAGGAATTGCTAAACACCATGCTATGAGAAAATACTTTAAAGTAGAAAATAAAAAATGCAGCAAGAAAGAAGACATGAGAGCCAACTTAGAAATCCCTTTTCCAAGTCATTTGTTTATGAGTAAAGCTGCATCATGCAAGACAAAGAAAAGGGAGGGGTTTCCCCCAAAATGAAAACACCAAACACATATGGGATCTATGGATTTGGGGTCAGTATGTTCTTTGCTGCAATTATTTTAGAGAGCTTAGAACTATCATCATCCCCCAAATACACATAGAAACTGAAGAATGACACAAAGAGAGCGAAAACAAAGATTTTTTTTTTGGTCAGCATGGAAGAGGCATAGGGTGTTTCGATGCCTTGCATCATCCCCAAAATGAAAACAAAAGGTGAAAGAAAAAGGAAAATATTTTGGATCAACATGAATGTCTCAATGCCTTGCATCATCCCCAAAAGGAAAACACAAGAAAAAGATAAAGGTAAAAATAAAAAGAAATGCACGACATAGAGAAGAATGAAGGTACAAATAGAGGAATGTCACAAAGGGAGAGAACATCAAATAGAACATCACAAGGGATCACACCACGCACATGCAATCACACAAAAGAAAAAGAAACAAAAAGAAAAAGAAAATACAAAATACTAGTAAGGCAAATGCGAGTCAACCTCTGGGCAAGTCATCTGCCTCCCAATCATGTTTTGTGTATGTTGAGGGTGGGAAATTAGCCAAAGGGACAAGGGAAAGTGCTGAACTAGGAGAAGCACTAGGTTCAACACTCTTAATAGGATATTTTTCATTTAAGCTCATGGAAGAAGAAAACAATGTGTTCAATTCATTATGCACCTCTTCGTCGATTTTAGAAATCTCATCATCATCATCCAGGTTAACCACAACAGGAGGTTGAATGATAATGTCCATTGAAAATTTCAACTCTTTTTTTGGTATTTGTATTGGGTCATTTGTTTCAGTGGGGGATGGGTTCATCATGCATTGCTTCAGTCAAGTTCAGATTTTGATTTTCTTTGTTTAATTCTTCGTCTAACTTGTGAGCAAAGGCATACGTCTTTGCCTACACTCTCTAGCACCTTTATTTCTTTTGGTTTTTTTTTCAAGTTTTATTTATGTAGGAGTGGGTTGATCAACCATAGGTTTATTTTCTTCCGTAAGGGGAGGAATGGAAGGAACCATAGGAGGTTGTTCAACCACTTTCTCTTTTTCTTTGTAAAATTTCTTTATTCTAAGAGGTGTGATGGGGTTTTTTTCATTGTCTCTTGGTTGTTTGGAAGATGTAGGTGAAGTTTCTATTGTTGGTTGGTCTTGGTTGTTTGGTTCTTGTTTAGGTTTAAGAATGGTTTCATCTAGGAGGGGAGTTTTAGAGGTGGACAGGGACATGTTTCAGAGAGTTAATTTTGCTATCTTATTTTCCTTGAACTTTTGGTAGGACAAGAAAAATAAGTCTTCCCTTGGCTTGATAGGTTCCATGGGCTTAGGCCAAAAGGCATGTAGGGAAAATTTTCCTCTAGAGGACAAAGGGTTAAAGCTGCTATGGTGAATAGTGAATATTTCATTGTCAAAGGGAAACTTTAAGCATTTATTCACAACCAAAGGGACATCTTTCATGGAGCCAATCCATGGGTGGCCTAGCTTCACACGAAATTGGCCTGACTATGGGATAATGGAGAATGTGAAATCCAATTTTTTTGGTCCTATTTGCAATGGTAAGGTGATTGATCCTATCAGAGGGCATGCAAAACCATTATGCATCTTGATCCATGCTTTCGATTTGTCATATTCATCTTGATAAAGTTCATGCAAGAGTAAAAATTCTTCAGTGATCATATTCTCTCCACATGCGGAATCTTTTAGTATCCCATTAGTGGGCTTGTCATAAATACAACCAGCTATGTAGAGAGGACCATTGGGAAAATGTTTAAGTATATCCTTAGAGGAGAAATAAATGTCAAGAGGACTCTTAGGTCAGCCCTTACAAGGGATGGCATCTATCATCCCTACCATTTGATCCATAGGATTTCCATTGATATTATTTAGAAGAGAATAATTTTTTAATCATCTATATCAACATTCATCACATCATTCATTTTAGTTTCACTAGCTTTGAAAAATGAAATATTATGTTTGGGCATTGGGTTGGTAAAACTTTGCAAGTTTTGGTTAGGAGGGACAACAAACTTATTTATTTTATCACTAACACCTCTAATGGATAGATGGCAAGAATCAATGAGGTCTTGTACAAGATCTTTAAGATGTTGGCAATGTTCCTTGTCATGTCCATTTTGA
>VDFB02322924.1:20622-31419 GCA_007258455.2 Sequoia sempervirens
GTAGGAGAGAGGGTCGGAGAGAGGGTGTGAGAGAGTGGGAGAGTATAGACAAAGAGAGAAAATAAATCTATGAAAAAAACAAACTTTATGATAATGCGAGCGCATTTTGAAGTAGAGACATGGCCATTTTAGCGAGAAGTAACGCGCTCGTGTTATAATGTGAGCGCATTTTGGTTTGCTCTAAAAATGGTAAGAAAACACAATATACCCATGATCTCAGCCCACATTCTAAATATTCACCTGGTTTTGTGCGTACTTCGACAAAAAGGAGCTTTTTTATGATTGAGTGAAGTGTCCATGCATTATTTTTAGATTCCACCACCTTTGCATGAAATAGCAGAGTTTTCACATTGAAAGACATGTAATATCAATTCAAGTTTGAATTCCAGTGATAACTGATATACAATTGAAGTTTGGAGGGGAACAAGCTTTTGAAAAAGTCAAATTGTTGAGGAGTTTGAGGAAAGAAGAAGCAAAGGCTACATAATTGGGTAGAACTCCTCCATTTGAAACTCTGATTTTTTAGGTATGTGAAGTCTTTGTACATTTTTTTTTCATTCTATTATGGCTTGCTTTCATTTTGTTGTTTTGCATATTCCATGTTGATCAATGTTTGTTTGTCATGTTACAACCTTAGGTTGTCAATGGACATTTTAAATTACACAATTATATACACTTACCAATTAAATTTTTAAACCACATCTCTTTGAGGAATTTTGTTATTTAACAATTGACTTACTTTGTGTATACTTCCAAAGCTTTCATTGAGGTATTTTGACAAACAGTTATACAAACCAATTGATTGCCTTGTCTATGCTACCAAATTTTTCATACATGCCTCTAAACAAATGGAATATACTCCTAATGCAATAGGGGGAGGCCTACAACACACAAACACACAACTCCAATCTACAAACACAATTTTCAATTTACAATTTCATCAGGACCTCTTCATTCAGCAAATTCACGCTGTTCCTTGTAGCATATCAAAGTCACTCAATCAGGTATAATTCCACTCACACAACCTTTCAACTCACAACACAACACACATCAGGGACCCATTACAGAGCCTTTCAACATATCCAACAATCTTCAATGCTTGTTTTGTACCAAACTACACAAATCAGGTTTTCTACGCTTTTAAGGGCCCAAATTAGCCCACTTTTACAAAGGGACCACCTTCAAAACTTGTACAAATCTCCTGAAACCTTGGGGCATAATTTTATATCTATCAAAACTTCAAATTACACCATTATATTGTAGAGATTCAATCATTTACCACCCAAACCATAAAACCCTCTCCCTAGGCTTAGAAACCCTTGGTTTTATTGAAAGTAGCACTTGCCAAACACTCCAAAACTTGACAACTGTTCAAACAAGCCTAAAATACGCTGCCCATGCTCAATCTAACATAAAATAATGCTTCCCAACTCAGAAACTCAATTTCATTCACCAAAACCTCATTTTTCTTAAGGAAAACTCAACATTTCCTCATTTGGTTTTACGCCCAATCCAAGGATCATCCTCCATTCAAGTTTATCATGGCATTTTATAATGTTTCCATCCTAAAACAAACCACTTCAACTTCCAAAACTATCATTTCAAAGAGGTGACCGTTGGTCTCCCTCTTTAATAGACTTTTACAACCCTTCACTATTTGTTAATTTGACAACTTAGCACTTTTTGCACATTTTGAAAATTCTACTACCTAAACCCATAAATACTATTGAAAAAATGACCAATTACATCACCACATGGTCTTATAGACCTTATGAAGACAAAATTCCTCCAAAACTATAATCTAGACCTTATGACCTTAAATGGATTAACAACTTTTAATGGTGCTCCTGCACCAATTCCGCCCACATTGATAGCACCGATTTAAACTATTTTGGTTTTCATCTCTATTTCTAAATTACCTCATCAGTAAAGCTACCTCATCACCTATGTTGTCTATTTATGAATCCTTGAAAGACATATATTTCATTTATTATAATGGATACATTTTTTGAGGAACTAATATTCATCTCATTACCATGCTACAAGGAAAATTATCTGCCATGCCGAAGAAACGAACAAGGAAGAAACTAACAAATGAAGAGCTCCAAACCTTCAAAGAAAAGGAGAAATTACGGTTGAGGGAATATCGTGAAAAGAATAAATTGAAAATGATTGACAAAAACAAGCCAATTGAAGAGGAACCTCAACCGTCAAAAAGAGAACAAAAATTTGCAACACAAAGGGAATGAATGTGAAAGCGTCGTGCTAGGACAAATTCAAATACTATAGTTGGAGACACACCCTCTACAGCAAGTGAATACAAAGGGACACCATTAAGCACAAGTGAATATGGAGGGACACCATCTACCGCAAGTGAATATGGTTGGACACCATCCACCGCATCTCAAGTTGAGATTACATCATCACTCGGATTTGACGAAGAAGGTATGCCATCATCCCCACGTGAAGATCAAGGTATGTCTTCTACTTCACCCTCGATCAAAGGTACGCAATCTAGCCCACCTCAATTAAATATTGATGAAATTTCTAATGTTGAGATGTACGTACCTAGGAGAACACCTAGAATTTTGTGTAGAAGCCAAAGTTTTTGATTAATATTGATGAGGATATTTTGCAACACATGGAAGGTAAGATTCTAGAATGCACTTGTAGAAGATATGCTGATAAGATTTGGAAAATATTCTTTGAAAGGCTAAATGAGACCGCAAGATGTCAACTATTTGTTCAAATGATGTAGGGTTTAAAGTACAGAAACATCATGAAGACTCTTGGGTTGAGAACATCAAATGCATCAAGTGAAGAATCTAATGGATGCTTATGAGAGTGTGGGTAAGACCTCACGCTCAAAGGATAGTAATGTCACCTGATGTTTCATTACATCAACTTTGGTAAGCTATCAAACAAAGAGATCTCGTCTCATTAAAAAGACAAGTGAACAAATGGGAATTAGTAGAAAAACTTTATCAAAATCCATTCAAAGGTAGAAAATAATTGAGGGCACCAATTCAAATGAATTATGGGCATTCTTGGGGAGACTGCCACATAAAGCTAAAAAAGTTTTTGAAGCATTGAGAACACTAATTGAAGAGTATTGGAAGAATAATAGAAGGCCATCTTTGAATCAAAGGGATGTCGTAAGAAGGAGAATCAGTAGTCGGAACCGTGAGCCACATCCAAAGCATTTTTTGAATACGACTCAAACCCAATTTTTTCATAAATTTAAAAATGATTATCCTCAAATTAGTATTTCTCAAATATTTTTTGAAATGCTTAAGCCTTTTTATATCAAGATAAATCACACATGCACTACTTGTTTTTGTAGACTACATATTGAATTCTCTAACCATTATGATGTTTATCTTTCTATATGTTTAGATTTGCATACTAACGATGTTTTGTAGGATTGTGGCATAGAAGCCCCACAAAAATCTTCAAGAGAGTTCTTATCAAAAAAATTATGTGAAATAGAGGATGGCCAAATATTCTACAGGACAACATGCTTGGATGGTTCATGAGAGCATTGTGATGGCTTGCAACGAATGCTAGTATGTCAACATATAGAAAGCACAGATGAGGTGGGACAGAAACTAGTAGAGTTCGGGAAGTATAAAATAGTGGCATACACTACAAAAGATGGGTCTCAAGCAAAAAGGTGTGATTTGGTTATTCAAAAGATTTCAGTGTATCAATTTATGTCCATGTTTCGTGAGAATCTAGTGTATGAGTATGCAAGGAAAACCCATAGAGCCCGATGGTTGGACAGCAATTCAAGCTATGCAAGGACACCTTTCTAGTTTCTAGCATAGTATCAGTGGTTGACTTTGCAGAGAACTACACTCTACAGCCACAGTGTGAGGTGCATTCATAGTATTACAACTCCACACAAGTTTTGATATTTGTGCACATAGCATTCATTCATGCAACTGATAGTACAGAGGACCAAAGGAAGGTATTGAGGGAGTATCACTTTTATATTAGTGATGATCGCACACATTCTCTAGATTTCGTGCAAGGTTGCTTCCAGATGTTCTACAGTGACTTGGCTCAGAGAGGCATAGCATACGGTCAGAATATAATATGGTCGGATAACGGTGCAACACAGTTCAAGAATGCATGCATGTTCTACTTGTTGTGCAGGATGCATCTCACCACAGGTGTTCAGTATATGTGGAACTTTTGTGAGGCCGGGCATGGAAAGGGGGAGCATGATGGTGTAGGAGCATGAGTGAAAAGAGCATTAGCACGAGAAGAGTTAAACCATAAAGACAGTGCAAAGTTGATAGATGCAAGATCAATTTTCTAGTGGTGTAATGCTTCGATGGGTCCAGGTAATGAAGGTACGTCTTCAGTTCATAGATTTTTTTGGTTGATGGATGATACTAACATTACACCATATGAGGATTGTTGTACACTAATAGGATCGAGTGAGCTACACTCTTTCCTTAGCTCAAATGCAGGTTCATGGAGTATCGATACATGTAAGATGGCATGCTTTTGTTCTTCATGTACAATGCAAGCCTGGAATGATTGTGAGTCAGGGGAGTGGGTTGACAAATGGTTGACAAGTTATCTTAGCCCACTTCACACATATCGCCCTCTGACGGCATTGGAACTAACACAGATGGAATCATTGACTTTGACCACGTATCAGATCTAGTTCAACCAGGTAATATATCTACTTGCTTAGTTTTTTAAATTCCATATTGTTATCTTACTTTGTATTGTATTCGTAATGTTGAATAATTTCAAGAGATATGTCGCACATATCAATGCAAGGCATGTTTATGCAGTTATTGCAGATGAAGACAACGAAGAGGGAATGAACTATTACTTGTGTCATTGTGTTGAGGCAAAAAAGAAATTGGAAGGCCTAGTTATAGATGGAGAAAACATCAAATACCCTACAGGCTCAGTTCTTGTTACTAGAACGTGGCTTAGAAGGTACCCACATAAGTGTTAAACATTGGGATTTTTAGGACTTTGACAGGAATCATAAGATTCTTCATTACTCAAACCTTGTCGTGGCATCCAATGTTCGTTTGACCAAATATGGGGGTAGAACTTTGAACAAGACCTTGTGGAAGGTCTGTGAGTCTGACCATGAGGCAATACTTGACACAATAAAGAGTAGAGCAGACTCAGATGGTTCATTGGATTAATTTGTAAGTATATGCACAATGGTTCTTATTAATTTATATTTGTATCCATGTTAATTTGTTTGATGCCAATTCTATCATCTTATTTTACTTTTTGTATCTGTAAGTAACCTGATAAACATTGATTGGTGCCCCCTTGCAGAAAATGCAGATTTATGATCCATCCAAGAGAATCTCAGGCATAAAAGCAATGCAACATCCCTATTTTGATGATCTTGACAAATCTCAATTATGATTTTAAGCCATTACAAAAGTGCGTGCGAATCTTGGTGAGGGAATTTCAAGTTATTCATTTTAATTTAACCTTATCATAAGTAGCTATGATGTAGACATTATAAGAGCATCTTGAATTTCAAGATATTTTATTCATGAGAGGTGTTGTGTGCAATAGGTATCTTGGAACTCCGAATGAAGATGTATGACTAGGAGTGAATAAGTTGAGAGACTGCCATGCCTATCTGTAAGTGCCTTCCATCTATTTTCATTTCATTTCCATTTTGGATGAGTTGTTTCTTTTTATTCTTTTACTTTGTGTATTTGTAACTAAACTAGTAAAAATTGATTGGTCTCTCCTTGCAGAAAATGTTGATTTTTGAGCCATCGAAGAGAATCTCAACCAAAAAGGAAATGCAACATCCTTATTTTGATGATCTTGAAAAATCTCAATTCTAATTTGAAGCCATTATAAAAGAGCATGTGAAGCTTTGCAAGGGAATTTCAAGTTACTCATTTGAAGTTAACCTCTAAATGAGAACCTATGATGTAGACATTATAAGAGAATCTTGAATGTATGAGTGACATTGTAAAATATCTGTGAGAACAGAGTACCTAAGGCCTTGTAATGAGATTTACTTGTAATGAGATTTACTGAAATATTAAAATTTGGTGCAGGGGCACCAAGGTTATTGAGCAAATATGGTTCATGGAAGTCTTTTAAGTTAGTTTTGTGTTTTGATTTTTGTCAATTGAATAAGGTCATATTAGATGGTCAATTGATTTATAATGTAATAAGTCATGTTAGTTACAAAAAAAAAGTTAGGCATGATTGGAAAGATGTAGAATCATTTGTAAAGGCTATTTAAAGCCTCTTGAAGGCTCAGACACAATGTAATTTTGGTGCAGGAGCACCTAGTCTCCTAGTTGCAAAATTTCACTTTTTGAAGGTTGATAGGTGGTCAATAGATTAGATTAAGGTATTTTGTGTTTATTTATGCTAAATAAGGTCAATCAAGACCATTTAAGGTGTATTAGGGTGATTTTTTGAGTCTCGGTGGTCAAATGTGCAAAAAAATGCATTCTTGCTACAAAATTGTCAATATTTGAATTTGTAGCCTTGTGAAGGAAAATCTTTGAATTTGGTTGTAAATGTGCAAGAATGAGGTCTAATATTTTGAGATACCATTTAGCGAGCTTGTTTTTCATGGAGTTCCTTTCAAAGCCTCTACTTTTATTATTCCTACGGTAAATTGTTTGATAGAGTTGGTGGAATTACCTTTCTTAGTAATCACTATTAGTGAGATTGAGATTGTTAACCTTGAGAGAGTATGACTTGGGAAAAAGGAATTTGATATGGCTATTATTTTCAAAGACTTCAAGCGGGATGTACTCCGCATTGATGCCATTCCTCAATCTTCACTTGATGGCATCAAGGATGGTTGAACTCCATGGATATAAAGTATTATGAAAGCAGAATGAACTTGAACTGTGGCCAATTTTGAAGAGTATTATTGATGATCCAGATAAATTTATTGAAGATGGTGGTTGGGAATTTTTGAATATGGAAGCTAGTGATTCCAATTCTGATAATTCAAAAGAGCTCAATAAGGATATGAACCCTCCATGTAGAAGAGAATCAGAATCAAATTTCATGTAGCCACCATCAAGAGTGTTACAAGCCAACAAGATGGAGGGAATTCTTATATAAGGATAATTTTTCAATGTTGCGTTATCGACTTTATACCAACTACAATGGAAACATTGAAATTCCCTAGTATGATTATGTTGAGGAAATTTCCTTTAGATGCAAGGATTCAAAGCACATCAACCATGTGGTACAAATGATTAAATCCCAGAGACGATCTATATAGCAATGAAAGAGTTTGAAAAGGAAGAAAGAGAGCCACTGGTGACTCAGGAGAAACTTCAGCTTTCAAAAACAAAGTCAATTAGGCTGGTCGATGTGTGGATCAGCTAGCATTTGGTGGAAGAGGAAGAAAGATGAGTGGAACTCTGAGACCCACCATACTAGATTTCGGTATTCAACCATGAGAGTAGAAGAGAGAGCTGATATCATGTATCAAAACATTAAGCATGCATTCTTCCAACCAGCGGAGAAGGAGATGATTACTTTGCTTCATTTTCATTTGCATAACCATATCAAGGCATGGGAACCAAGAAGACCAAGGATGTCCAGTTTTATATGGAGGTAATGGATGTGGTCCAAAATTTAGGAGGGGAAAGAAGGTAAATGTATGATCCTAATGAAATTGAGGAATAACAACATGAGAGGGACAGGAAAAATAAAATCAATACAGAGTTTCAAGGATTTGTCAAGTGAGTAAGAGAGTTATGGGAGTAGCCTCATCTAAAAGATTTTGAACTAGAGTTTGATATACCATTTAGAGAGCTTGGTTTTCATGGAGCTCCTTTCAAAGCCTTTGCTTTTATTGTTCCTACGGTAAACTTTCTGGTAGATTTCGTGGAATTACCTTTCTTAGTAATCGCTATTATTGAGATTGAGATTGCCTTGAGAGAGTAGGACTTGGGCAAAAGGAATTTGATATGGATATTGTTTTCAAAGACTTCAAGCGGGATGTACTTCACATTAACACCTTTCCTCAATCTTCACTTGATGGCATCAAGGAATGGCTGAACTCCATGGATATAAAGTATTATGAAAGCAGAATGAACTTGTACCGGCGGCCAATTTTGAAGACTATTACTGATGATCCAAATAAATTTATTGAAGATGTTGGTTGGGAATTTTTGAATATGGAAGCTAGTGATTCTGATTCTAATAATTCAGAAGAGTCAGATCAAGGATATGAACCCTCTGATGTAGAAGAGGAATCAAAATCACTCTTCATGTAGCCACCATCAAGAGTGTTACAAGCCAATAAGATGGAGGGAATTCTTATATAAGGATAATTTTCAATGTTGCAGGTGTAACTAAGGGTTTACTTTTGGGATTAGATTAAATGGTTAGCAAATGAATGAAGACAATAAACCCAAAGCAATTACAAAATACAATGGAAGTAAACAAAAGAACGATTATACTAGAAAACCGCCAAAACCTCCATGATTCACTTTTGTAACACCTTCTAGCTTGCTGGTTGATGTGTTGCCCTCAGATTTGACGTGCAAGCAATCTGTAAATAAAGTCTAAGTCCTACACCAAGCTTTGAAGGATTTGATCAAAGTCTAAATGCCTAATGCCTATGACAATATGAGTGAAATTCCTATGCCTAAATATGCCAAGACTAAATGAAGTAAGATGACAAATGCTGCAATGTCTAATGTGTAATATATAATGCCCTCTAATGTCTAAAATCCAATGCCTCCTATAAAAATGAGAGGAAAATGGCATTTTATAGAAAATGCCATTTTGAACAGACGGATGGGATTGAATGTCAATAAGATGTCATAATCAATGGCCAAAATTGAAAGTTGTAGTATGGACTAGGTTTAGGTCAAAATTAGGGCAATGACAAGAAATGAAGGGTTGAGATTGAATTATGAGATAATTCAATCAAGGGATGAAATTGAATGAGATGTCAAGAGATAAGATTTGATGAGGAAGATAAGATTGGCACGGACAAAGAGGTGATATGAGAAATTAAATAATAAAAATATTTAATTTAGGTGGCAAATGAATAATTAAATAATAAAGATATTATTTAATTATAGAAGAATGTGAGAAAAGGAATCATTTTGAATTAAGTAATGATTTAATTCAAAATTCAAGAGAGTGGACCAAATTAAATAAATAAAATTTATTTAATTTATGAGAGAAAAGGCTAATGAATAATTAAATAATTAAATTTATTTAATTTATGAGAGAAAGGCTAATGAATAATTAAATAATTAAAATAATTATTTAATTATTGTGGAAGGTGGATAAAAATTAAATAAATAAGAATTTATTTAATTTTAGAAAGAAGATGACTTAATTAGTGACATAATTAAATAAATAAAATTTATTTAATTAATCAAGCAAGAAATAAAGATAGGAATGAATTAATTAAATAATTAAAATTATTTAATTAATAGAAGAAACATGACTTTAGAAAATAATTAAATAATTAAAAATTATTTAATTAGCAAAAAAAAAGGGGAAATGATAGAGAATTTAGAAATCACAAGCCTAGGACAATTTTTAATGTCTACAATTCAAATAGGAAATGAATAATAATTATTTATTAAATTCAAAGTAAAGTATAATTTATATTGGTGGAAAGCTAAAAATATCCTTTAAAAACCCTTTTCATTTCATCAATTTTGGGTTAAAAAAAAGTTGTCAGCCACATACCATACAAATACCCATCATATCGCCACTTTTTGGCTCATCATGATCCTGCACATACCCATAGAATGAGATATAAAAAGAAAATGATGAATGAACAAATAGAAATGTTGCAACTCACCAAACCCTAGAAATAAGGTGCTACAAAACATGTAAGTAATGTCTCCAATGGATGTAGACTTGGAATCCTGCTTGATGTTGATAGATCTTGAATGTAATACTTGCTTGAAGCACAAATCTTACATCACAATTGTTATCTCTAAAACAACATGATGCAAGTAATCTATGACATGATGATAACAATTCAAGAATGCTCTTGAATGCTTGATAATATACCCTTGAAATGCCTTGAATGCTTTTTTGAATGCTCAAATGCTCTTGTGAACTCTCTTGAATGCTAGGTGAGAATATGAGTGAAATAACATTGTATTTATACTTAATTATTCAAGAATTCCCAAAATTACAACACTACAAGCTGACATCAGATCTAGGAGAATAAAATCCCACTAGAAATTTAATTTTAATTTTAATTTTGGTCACATGGGACTTATTCGCCGAAGGTGGTGAATGAGTCCCATTACACATAATATATGAGACCAAAATTGAAAAGTGTCTAGAAATGTGTGAAACCTACATCAGTGCCAAGAAGACCTAGGTGGGACTCATTTTCCCAAGGTGGGAAATGAGTCCCAGACACTGAATATTATTGACAAGCCTAGGGAAATGTGAAAGTGTGTTTCAACAATTTACAACACTCCAAATAAGGCAAGATTAATGTTTATTATACTCAGTTAATTGATAAAACCCTAGAAAATTGTGAAAGTTTGTTACAATGCTTCACAACACTTTTGCAAGGTACCATTAAATTCCATTAGTTCACAAGGGACCAAGACATAATGTAATGTTTTATCCACATTACAACACTAAATTAAGGAAAAATTAAGCCAAAATCCACAAGGAGGATCCAAACAAGTGTGAAAAATTATGTCAAAGGATCCTTTTTTGACACTACATTTATGTCTTATGATCAAACTAGGGTTTTATAGAAAACCCTACGGTGTTATACTCATGGAGATGAACACTTTTTTATATTTTGAT
>VDFB02322925.1:0-42381 GCA_007258455.2 Sequoia sempervirens
CGATCATGCTATACTATAAAAATCAACAAAAAAGAAAAATCTAATTTTGTAGAATCCAACCGGAAGCTCTGCTTGTTAAAAAAGGGGGTATGGGTTACAACATAATGAAAAACGGATTATTCACAAGATTGTAATAGGTTTTGCACTAGATAATAAAATCATTGGATGGCTACGGTTTGGTGGATGTAGCCCGGATTGGGTGAACCACGTTAAATTCTCTGTGTTATAATTTATTTTGTGTGTTTTTAGTTTCTTTGTTTATTACTTAAATTTGCATTTAATTGTTAGATATCTTCCTTTTCTAACCCTAAAATTTGTATCCATTACTATGGAAAAATTGTAAAAGAGAAATGTTATCATGAAAATATGTACCATGAAATCAATACTTTGGAAAGTTGTAATAATTGATATAATGCAATGGGAAAAGAAAGTTTTGAAAGATGTTTATTTCAAATGTGCGTGCTATCTTTATATTTGAAAATAAATTTTTTATTGCTTAAGTTTTGACATCATATTTTATTTACTTGAGCTTAAAACATAGTAAAACTTTTGAGTAGAACAATGGGCATGTTACACGTGGTATTAGAGCTACAGGGTTTAGCTCTGGAATCTATGTGATCGCTATGTTTTCCCCTCCAACATTATATGAGTCTAATGGTTGGAAATTATTGTGCTGGGATGGTGTGTCTCAAGATGACTACTAGGAAGTTAGTGATTGGAAATGAGTGCTACATAAGGGCCAAGAAGGAAAGAGAAGCCCTTGTTCAAATCATTGAGGGAACCAATCATGCCAACGCCATTTAGTTGAGCGATACTGAGACTATCAGTCACACCCTTTCACAAACTAGTCAAGAGAAGAGAAGGATGAAAGATGATGCAAACTTCAACTACTTACCTTCTATCTCACCGAAAAAGTTGGACTCCTTACCACTTTCTAGGGATATGCCCTCAAAATGTAGGGTCAGTCCAACAATGATATTTAGGGACCCTCGAGTTATAACTATGATTGAAATTATTGTTATAGCCTCAAGTGATGAGTCATAGGGATATGTCCCCAAAACTATGTATCAGAAGATAAATCTGAGGGTTATTACCCTTATGATGATGCATTTAAGCAAAAATCAAAGGGTTACATGCCACACAGTTATGTATATGAGAGTGAATCCAATGGATCCTCTCCTCTTGACTATTTAAATAGTCATTCAATGTAAATCGAAAGATATTGAAATCTTTTTGAATAAATGAAAAAGTCATTTTTTTATCAAAAAATGTGTATGAGATCCTCAATAAAATTTCTTATGTATGAATATTTGCTCTTTTGGAAAGTTTTCAATATGGCAAGTAAGCCATGATAGGATCTAATTAAAGATGAACCTCCAGGTATAACTTTTACTTGAGATAATGGTTAAGACAAGAACTAATCCTGGAGGAAGTCAAGAAATTGGACAAGGTTCAAATAGTGTCAAAGCTAATTTGGACCACATTTTGGCAATCATGGATGAAACAAGAGCAATGGTGAAACAATATTTATTTGAGGTAAGGGTTGAACTTCCAAGTTTCTCAATGGAAGTAAACTTGTGTGTAACTCCCTTAGGTTCTTATGATGTCATCTTAGGAATGAATTGGCTATGGAAGCATAGAGCTAAAGTGGTTTTCCATTCTAAAACTATAGAATGCTTAGATGATCTAGGTAACCAAGTGTCTTTGCAAGGAACCCCTAGAGAAGTGAAACTGTGATAGATTTCAATTGTGCAAGTGCATAGGGCAAAAAAGAAAGGTTGCCAACTCTTTGCAGTCAAAATGGATAAACTTGAGGAATACAAGGAAGTTATCCTTCAAGATGATGTCATGTATTATGAACCTCAAGATTCTCAAGAAGTTTAAGAAGGATATGTGGTGGAATTTGGAGAAATGGATATGGAGAAATATCCCATCTTACGAAAATTTGTAGATGTATTTCCAAAAGAACTACTTGGATTGCCTTCCAAGAGAGTGATTTCTCCATCGACCTAGTACTAGGGTCATAACCCGTATCTAAAGTACCTTATAGGATGACCGCAATAGAATTAATGGAGCTTATGTCATAGTTGGAAGAGTTGTTATCCAAGAGATTGATGACCCAATGTTTCACCCTGGGGAGCGCCAGTGATCTTTGTGAAGAACAAGGATTGTACACTGTGCTTATGTATAGATTATCAGATGCTTAACAAAGCTACAATAAAGAATAAGTACCCATTTCCACATATCAATGATCTTTTCGATCAGATGCGAGGACCGGTAGTGTTTTCAAAGATTCATCTACGATCTGGTTATCATCAACTCAAGATCAAAGACGAAGATAGTTTCAAAACTTCTGTTAGGACTAGATACGGTCATTACGAGTTCATGGTCCTACCCTTTGGACTTATGAATGCACCTACAACATTCATGAACCTAATGAATAATGTATTTAGGGATTGCTTGGATAGGTTTGTATTAGTACTTTTGTACGATATCTTAATCTATTCCAAGAATGAAGAGGAGCATTGTAAACATTTAGAGATGGTTCTCCAACGGTTAAGAGAGCACAAGCTATATGGAAAACTCTCTAAGTGTACTTTCTTTCAAAAGGAAGTATAGTGCCTGGGTCATGTAATTTCAGCTAAAGGGATTGTAGTTGATTCAACTAAAATATAAGCAGTGCTTGAGTGGCTAGTGCCCAAGAATGTACTAGAGGTTAGAAGTTTTATGGGTTTGGCTAGTTACTATCAAAAGTTTGTTGCAAGATTTTCTAAGATAGATTTTCCTATTAATTCATTGCAGAGGAAAGGAAAGAAGTTTGAGTGGTTAAAAAAATGTCAAGCAACATTTGACCTACTCAAGGAGAAGTTGACTACTGCACCAATATTGAAGGTACTTGATCTAGAGGTAAACTTTATTGTCATCACAGATGCATCAGGTGAAGGTTTAGGAGGAGTTTTGATGCAAGGAGGGCAAGTCATAGCTTATGAGTTGAGGAAGCTAAAGCCCTATGAACAAAACTATGCATTGCATGATTTAGAGTTAAAAGTTCTTGTCCATGCATTGTAGATATGGAGACACTATTTGTTGGGAAATCCTTTTGAACTAAAGACCAATCATCACGGTCAGAAGTATTTATTTACCCAACCCAATCTGAATGCACGACAAAGGAGGTGGTTGGAGCTAATATTTGATTATGACTTCAACATCAACTACATCGAGGGAAACAAGAATCGGGTTATCAATGCCCTAAATCATAGGAGGCACATTGTCTCAATGGTAACAATTAAAGCCAACTTTAAGGGTTAGGTATTGCTAAAATCCAAGGGTGACAAATTTTACGAACAAGTCAAGCAAGCACTCAAATAATCCACAAGATGCAAGGTACAAAGGATTTCACTTTGAACCTAATGGATTACTAAGGTTTAAGGGGAGAGTTTATGTACCTAATTCAAAGAAGTTAAGAAACCTGGTGTGGAAAGAAGTTCACAATTCACCATATTCAGGACATCAGGGTGTAACTAATATGTTGGTAGATGTGAAGCCATTATATTTCTGGAAGGGAATGAAGGGGGATGCTGCAAGATTTGTAGCAAGTTGCTTAGAGTGTCAAAAGGTAAAGGAAAAACAACATCACCTTGCATGTCTTTTGTATCCTCGTGATGTTCCTAAAAGCAAATGGCAAGTCATTAGCATGGACTTTGTGCAAGGTCTACCTATGTTAAGGAATAAGAACAATGCCATTCTAATGGTGGTGGATAAGCTTACTAAGGTGGCACATTTTATTTTGGGGAATTTAACTGATGAAGCTCTTGTCATAGCTTAGAAATTTATACAAGAGTTTTTTAGGTTGCATGGGACTCTTGAGAATATTATCTCAGATAGGGATGCTCATATATGACATCTAGGTTTCAGAAAACCTTGTTCTCCTCACTTGGGACTCAGTTGAACATAAGTTCAGCATATCGTCCGAAAATAGGACAAACTAAAAGGGTCAACCAAGTGCTTGAAGATCTACTAAGGATGTGTTACATGGATCAACAATACAAGTGGGAAGATTATCTACCATTGGTTGAGTTTGGATACAATAATTCTTATCATTTTGCAATTAAGATGGCTCCATTTGAAGCATTGTATGGCAAAAAAATGTCAATATCCTATAAGGTAGGATACACTAGAGGATAGGATAAGCCTTGGGCCAGAGATGTTATTGAAAATGGAGGAGCAAGTAGGAATTATTAAGAAGAGGTTAGCAAAAGCCAATGATAGGCATAAAAGCTATGTAGATTCTAAACGAGTACCCAAAAATTTTGTAGTAGGGGAAAAGGTGTTGTTGAGGGTTAAACCTCATAAGAGTTCCATCAAGTTTGGAAAGTCATCCAAACTAGCTTTGTGCTATGTAGGTCCTTTCAAGGTTCTCAAGGAAGTAAACCCTTTTGCTTATTGAATTATATTGCCACCAACTCTTGCCAAGATGCACAATGTGTTTCATGTTTCATACCTTAAGAAGTATATACCAAGGGATAACCATGTGTATTGATTGGAATGCTTTATAGGTATAGGACCCCAGAGTGGTAACAATCAAACCTCATAAGGTGCTCAAAACACGTAAGCTTCACTTACGCAATAGAGAGGTTTTGCAATGCAAAGTCTAGTGGGACCAGTATGCAAAAGATCCTGCCACTTGGGAAGACTATGCTGAGAGAAATCAAAAGTTTCCTCATGTCTTACATTCTTTTGAGAAATATTGAAAAACAATTCTATTGTGTTTATGTTTATAGAATATGTCTATGTCTGCTACTTAAAATCATCGAGGCCAATGATTCACAAGGGGGGGATATGTTACACCCCATTGTGTTACTACTTATTTACTTTTATCTAGTTGGGTGAAAATGCTTTAAGTGAATGTATTTATGCTTTTTGTATTTTTGAAATATGATGAATAAAAGTTTGATTCAATTTGATATTATATAATCATTCTGATTGTGAAATATATGATGCAAATGAAAGTATTATTTTTGGCTTACTACTGACATTGCAATGTACTAAGCTAGATGCATGAACAGATTCAAGCCTTTGAAAGAGAGGGGAAGTACCACTAAAGAGAAGAACCCGGTCAAACAACCCTTAATAAGGACTAACTAAGCTTGCACACACTCACTTCTAGTTTGGCCAAGTCGAGTCAATAGTTTGGGAAATGGTAAGTTACCTTTATTGTTGTTTGTGTATGATTAGAAGAGGTTATGGTTTTATCTATGAATGTTCTTGATTTGGGGTTAAAAGTGTTTGAGTCTCCTTGCAAATGTGTGAGTTCTTCTTAATGTGTTTATATTTAATCAATGAGATATATATACATAAAATGTATATATATGTATATATGTATGTGTCAACGATAAACTCATACATGCATGAGTATACGTAGATAGACGTATTTGTGCATGCTCATGGACAGATTACCCATATGCATGAGAATATCGTTTGGACGAAGATGACATATATATATCTGTGTGTGTACACTTTGTGTATATATGCCGATCGATGGGCTTGAAAATACATGTGTTTCAAATGTTGGGTCAATGATATATATGTATATATTAATGTATGCATATGTATTTACATTAATGAAAACATACATATGAATATATTAATATATATAAATATGCACATTTTGGTATTATGTGGAATATGTAAATAAATGTAAATGTTTTCAAATATTGAATAGAGCTTATATAATCATATAAGTTGATATATATATATATATATCGTGGTATATATATACATATACATATATCGTGGTATATATATATACATATACATATACATATAATATATTTATCATTTTGATAATATTGGAAAAGTTTATAAAGAACGCAGTATATAACACAATGCATATAAAATACAAGGCACAACAAGTTAAGGATAATGCATATGCTAGAAACATTGTACAAAGATTAAAGTATTGTGTAAAACATGTAAAATCAATGCATAGTTAAAGCGCATAAGATTAAATTAAATTAGATTTATGAATTGCAAAGACTTAGTCAATACTATCAATGCTATGAGAAATATAAACATGTGAACCATGTTTTGACTTGGTCTTCAAACTGCAAACACCAAAAAAAGGGGCGCATAGTAATATGTGGCGCTAAAATATGAATATAGCTTGCATTTAGAAGTTTGTTTTGAGTTTTATGAGGCAAAGATGGAAAGAAAGAATAAGTCAAGAGTAATGCTGGCTGAAGTAAGTCGATTTGTGGAGCTTTTAACCTTGCATTTTTTAGTGAATAATCTACTGTTCATTTGAGGATTTGCCACCTTTTTCTTCTTCTTGCTGAGTTGATCCTTTTGATTGAGAAGTGGCATGTTTGAGAGCTTGTTTCTAGCCAGCAGTTGCTCACATTTGTGTATAAATAGAGATGCTTTCTCCCTCAAATGGGACACATTATGCACTCTTTCTACTTAATTTCTGAGTTGTCATTATTCTACTTTTATGAGTTTTTGAGAGTTTGTGAGAGGATTTTGAGAGAAAGTTTTTGGAGAAAGGAAGAGATAGTTGGGAGTTGCATGTCGATTTTGGGAAGGCTAAGCTAGGAATCCAGTTTGATCATTTGGAGCTTTGCATTTATATGCAACCTGATTTCTATTATATTTTGCTTTGTATGTTTTGAAAAGAGTGTGTGTCTTTGATTGCCTTGTTTGGGAAATATGTTTAGTTGTTAATCATGAAATGGTTATTTTCCTCTTAAGTTTTATGTGAAGGATTCTTGATGAATCTAGTCTAGGGAATTCTATTACTTGAATGTTGTATGTAAATACTCCTTATTATGGTATGGGTGTTATAATAATATTATGTACTATATAAGATATTGCTTTACTTGTGAAGTTGAGTTATGGGTTTAGTTTGAGTTACTTAAGTAGAAGCGTCTTAGTAAACATAGAGGATAATAGGTTATTCCTGGAGTTAGATTAATTTGTGGCAAAAGGGAATAGTCTATGCATAGGTTATGAATGGTCAATACAAATCGAGCTAGGAAGGAGGGTGAGCATGTGACATCCACTCTAAATTCTGGGTGATGAATACTTTGGCCAAAGTAGTGTAAGTTACCACTGTTTACATTGTTAGTTCACTGTGATTCGGGTTTACATACTAGGCAGGGAACGTCATATGTGTAGTTTGTAGCCACTATGTGATAGATCTAGATATGTAGGATACAACACCAAGCTTAGGGAAGGTCATTATTATTATGAGGTTACCAAACCAATCTCTTTGTCAAAGGGAGAGCCATCTTACCAGTTAGGTAAATGTGCGGGCAACTGCAATAAGTCCATGGTTGGCGAAAAAGCTCTTGAGTGATGCTTCTCCTTATTAGTAGGCAACCAGGATTTGATGGAGGACATATGGACCATTCGTATTTCTATTGCCAGTAAGCTCAAAGGAGCCATGTATGTATATTTGTATCCATTACTATGGAAAATTTGTAAAAGATAAATGTTATCATGAAAATATGTACTATGAAATCAATACATTGGAAAGTTGTAATACTTTGATATAATGGAATGGGAAAGATTGGAAAGATGTTTATTTCAAATGTGCATGCTATCTTTATATTTGATTTTTTATTTTTTTTGCTTAAGTTTTGGCATCATATTTTATTTACTTGAGGTTAAAACATAGTAAAACTTTTGAGTAGAACAATGGTCATGTTACACTGCCTTTGTCATGGAACATCACATGTTACTGGTCCTTTGTTTTGTTTGCCCTTGAATCACATACATACATGACCCTAATATACACGGTTTATTGAAGTTATTAAATGTATGTAAGGTTGATTTTTTTTTCTTGAGAAAAGAAGATTTTAACTTAAAATTTTGTTGAAAGAATAAAGGAAAATCTTGTTTGTAGAAGACATAACTATTTAAATGAAATGAAATGGTGTCTTCAAATATAAGATATATAAGTTATTAATTGTTTTTAAATTTATATGTAAATTAATGATAAAGAATTTATTTATTTTTTATTTCTATGACAATAATGACATCTTAACATTTGAAAAATTTGCTAAAATTGTTTTTAATCATGCATTTTTTTCTAAAGAATTCATATAAATATTAAAACAAAATGAAATAAAGGTGATGAAATATAAATGTAGCTTCTTATGAAATCAAATTTTAAAATATATCTATGATGTTAATATTTTTCGTTAGTATAATTATTCAAGTTGTCATGAATATGAAATATAATGACCTATAAATATCACGAGCTTCATGCATTATATGTTAAAGAATATTAGAAGAGTTCGATTAAAAATGAGTTTCTTTTATAAATAAAGAGATTGCTATAGTCATCTAGAATCAAGGGTGGATTGAGAGACAACACTTCACAACAAAGCTCAATTTGTGCAACAAAAATAATTCATTAAGGAGAAGCAACAAAAAAGAGAATAATAATGATTATCTGCGGTTTTGGGGAGTAAAAAATAACTTAGGTAAGCAACAAAAGAGATAGAATATAAGGAAAATAAAATAATAAAATCAATCATCCCCTATTCAAGGGCTTGGAGAAAACAATTTAGGTAAGGAATATGGAAAAATCTTGTGAGGAAAAATGACTTCCAACCCTTCAAAGGAGATTACAACTCAACTTTGGTGGAGATATTAAAGAGAATTAGGGAATTTTGAGGGGCACCTTTATGTTTAGGGACTATTCAAGGAATATGTTATATGGAGGGTCTCTATATCTTAGGATATAGATAATTAATGAAGTAGAATGTAAGGCCTTAATTCTTGGGTTGTTGTTTTGCTTTAGTATTCTAAGTTGATAATGGAAGGTGATTAGTAAATTTTGGTTCTTCTCTTCCAATTCCCTCTATAGTAACTTTGTTCTTGAGGGGATGTCATGTGGTTGATACAAATTTTGAGAGTCCTACTACAACTCCTTCACCTCCTATTAGTGTGTCCCACCTAGCCCTTGATTCGATTGTTCAACATCTTATTTCTATTGTTCCTATTATACCCTTAGCTTCAACGAGGCACTTGTCTACTCCTAAGGCAGTTGATTGTCAATTGGAATCTCCTACTAGAGATGTTCCTCTATTTTCTTTGCACCCTCCCTTTCTCCTAGGTCTAAAGACTTAGAAGACAACATTTCTTGGATAATTGTTCAAAGACGAAAGAAATGTCTTCCTAAATCTCTATCCCAATTGCACACTAGAGTCAAAGGTCTGAAGATTAATAGGTTACAATTTTGCATTTCTTAGCTTGGATCCTTGAGTATTGTTTTGTAATTGTCAACTGGTTGTACTTGTGTTAAATCATGTTTGGTAGCTTGGCTATAATTGTATTGTTTATGTCCCATATGAAAACTTGTGTAGACTTTGAGTTGTTCTATTTGATATGTAGGGTTTATGGTCGCTTCAAAACCAACTTATCTTAATTAAAATGACTTAAGTTCTATTTTGGACTAAAGTTCTAACATCCAAGTTTTGACTTAAAGTTCATGGAATATACCTATTTAAGAGATAAGTCAATTATTGAATGACACTTCAAAAAGCCATAGTTGATATCAGACCCAAGAAAGAACAAGATTAACATTTGTGGCAATGTCTCATGTTAAGTTTTAAGTGACCTACGAATTAAGCTGCTATTCACATATGACATATATGAAAAATTAAAGAAAGTAAAACAAATTTCAAACAAAAAAACAAAAGAATATAGGCTCCAAGCCTTACAACACAACTAATGTAAGTGATATACTTTTTCATTCAATACAATGTCCTTATGTATAGACAATATAATCCCATAATATAATCCAATGATATTATATTATGATGCAACAAATGAATATATTATTACAAATACACAACAACAAAATTGCAAAATGGATTCTTACAAATTGATATATCTTGAAGTTTCCTATATAGATTACATAATAAGATAGATAAACTAATTAATTACCCTCTTTTATAAAAAAAATACTCCTTGAAACACCAATCACTACGACTAACACCAAGCTAATTGTAAAACTAATGGATTTCATCCCACATGACCTGGGCGGGGCGAGGAATGATGGTCGAACTTTACTGCATTTTTCAAAACAATATTAATCATATTAGTAAAATCTAAATTTGGTTTAAAATAAAGAAATGAATCTCTACTTCAGCTTAAAAAGACACTCTCAGAAAGGCAATCTCAATATAAGTCTCAGTACTGCGGCAACTAGCTTAAAAAGGGCAATTTCAATTCGAAGGCCAGCCAAATTTTGTATGGGCACTGGTGGGTGCTGAGGAGAGATGGGAGGATGCCATTGCTTCTATACTTTATCCTCCCTCAATGTCTGTGTACCTCATGTCACCATTACTGCTGCCAACAGATGTCTTATAACTGGGTGTTATGGGAAGCACAAGACCAAAGTTGCAGAGTTTCAAGAGGTAAATGTTATATTTTGACACGTACATTATTGTTTGATATTTGCACAGTTTATTATAGTTAATAAGAAAGCTCCTGTTAGGAAAAAGTTTTATTAAAAACATTTCTAATTAATTATTGTTTCAATTTATATTTTATACTGTGCCATGGATTGTGGACACTCATTTCCAAACAAGGCACGAAACCATCACCCCAAACGGGATTTGTAATCAGGGAAAGAAAATTAGTGTCCTTCCACGCATCCATCCGGAAGCAAGTTCCAAAGTGATGATAGTCAAACTGGGTTCGTAATCATGAAAATAAAATTAGTGGACGTTAATGGATGCATTTGAAAACAAGGCTCAAAACCATGATACCCTACTGGATTTGTCTTCAGCTAAAGATAAGCCAATTGGGTTTGTTTTCAGGAAAGGAAAATTAAAGTCATTCCGTGAATCCATTCGCATTTAACGCTTGAACACCATGATACCCAACTGGATTTGCTATGCATTTGCAAATAAGGCCTAAAACCTTAGTACCCAACAGCTGTCGTCTTCAGGAAAAGAAAACTGATTTCCTTCCATATACACATTTTGCTTTGACTTGAGTTGCGCTTCGGAGAGGTTTCAGTCAGTAGATTGCTCTGCTTCAATGGTCTGTAAGGAGTAGTTTGAAGTAATTTATGCCTATATTTGGCCTTTACGTTTTAAACCCTGTTATAAAACCTTATTACCTAGCTGTTGCTGTCAAGAAAAGAAAATTGGTTTCTTTCCATATACCCATTTTGCTCAAGAAAAGAAAAAAAGCAGATTGCTCTGCCCCAATGGTCTGTAAGGAGTTTATTTGGTCTCTAAGTTTTAAATTCTGTTATTGGTAGGTCTATGCTATTGTAGTTGAACATTTAATGAAGCCCGTGTCCAACCCTAGTTTGAATGGTTTGAATTGCCCTGTCTTCAATTCTGTCGATAAAAAGGATATTAAAATTTTGCTCTAATTAGGGTAAATTTCCAAGACTTTTGAATCACATTCCAGAAGGAAAGCAGATTAGATTAATGTCTACAAATGACCAGAAACGGTTCGGTGGGTCTGAAGTATCGCTTTAACTGCAACGTAAGTGTGCAAAAACAATCCCATACTAGAAGTTTTTTAAACAAACAAGGTGGTCAGAAGCAGAACTGGACAAGTAAATATATACATAAATTATGACTTTATTTCAATATAAGGTTTAGTCTTATATTATATAGAGGTCATGTATGATAAAAATCGGTTTCAAGAAAGTGGTTTCTATATATAAAAATCATTATGTATCCACCTTATGTTCTCACCTTGCTTTCATGAGATCTGGGTGATGAGAAAGTGGTGAATAATAATATTTACTCACAGAAATGTTCATGACGGCATTTGTCACAGATTTATCTTGTTGGAAAAGTAGACCCGGTGCCCACTTTGTGTCAACTTCGATTCTTAGGCACATTGCTGATCCAGAAGTTTTATAAAAACACTTGTAAACTTGCCTTTTCAACAATATATCTTTGTTATGCATATATTGAAGAGCACACAGAATATACTGAGGGGTACGGGGTGGGAGAGGGTTGGGGGCGAGGTGGGAAGGATGGGTGAATCAGTATTTTAAATTTTAAAACTTAAAAGCATATGAAACAGCAATCAAAGTGGGGGGCGGGGAGGAGGCAGTGGCGAGGCGGGGAAGGGGATGGGTGAATCAGTATTTTAAACTGTAAAACTTAAAACCATATGAAACAGCAATCAAAGTGGTAAGAGCAAACATTAGACAAGATGGGTGAATCAATATTTTAAACTTAAAACCATATGAAACAGCAATCAAAGTGGCGGGGCGAGGCGGGGGGGTGCGGATGGGTGCGGATGGGTGAATCAGTATTTTAAACTTTAAAATTTAAAACCATATGAAACAACAATCGAAGTGGTAAGAGCAAACATTAGACAAGATGAACACCGATATCACATGGAAAACCCTTTCGGGTAAAAAACCATGGTAAAACAGTTGCTTTCATTAACTTCAAAGGGCAGCAACCTAGATTACAAAAGTGAGCACCAACTCACTGAAGCATCAACTTCGAATACCGGTATCACGTGGAAAACCCTTTCGGGTAAAAAACCATGGTAGAACAGTTGCTTTCATTAACTTCAAAGGGCAGCAATTACAAAAGTGAGCACCAACTCACTGGAAGCACCAATCACAACTGCAACTCTGATTTCAAATACTATCTGCTCATCAACTTGAAGATTCTTGCTTTGCATATATAAGCTGTTCAAACTCAGAAATTTCTCTGTTCAGAAACTTAACTTCAAAATGCAGGAAGAATATAAGATACTGAACTAGCTCGACTCCCATACAATTCACTTTCACGTTCTGCAAAAAGTAACTACTGCTGAAGATAAAATACTTCTATTGTAAACTGTTATCAGACCACTTCAAATCTGCATAGCCATAATCAGAAAAATCACACCCACTTCCTTAAGCGACGACAGCATCCACAAAGAAAGACATGTCTCCAAACTCTCTCATTCAAACACAAACACACAGTCCATATGAGAACGATAATATATTTTTCAAATACCACATCCTCAGCCTTTTTCAAAAACTTTTTCAACTGCAGAGACTTCATACCCAGGTGCAAATTAACTCACACACCATCTTTTTCATTTTATCACACATACAAAATGATAGCAATAGCATATTCAATGTTCACACTTGCACAGGAAGTCGACCAGAATAAAGGAAGGTAGGTGTTATAAGAATCTCTTAACTGACTGGCTAAGTCACGCTAGCACAACTCCATTCATATTGAGCACAGTGCCAAATAACCCCACGCCACCTGTGAGAGAGGTCTCACGTCTCATAACATCAAATATTCTATGCCAGGAACTCACGTCTCCCTAGCAAATACTCACACACCCTTCATCCTCCTCACGCAGCTGGTAAAGGATGGGTGTATTTACTGACCTGTGCACCTTTACTTGACTTCCACACCCTTAAATAAATGCTCACAACTCCTTATTTCCCCTCGACCAAGCCTTAAATCCAGCACCAATGTCTCACGATTTGCTCAGGAACCTCCACGTAAGACCTGAACTAACTTCACACGGCTCACACAACATATCCACACAAAAGCCAAAATCTGCGACCTCATTCAACATCATACACCCTTCTCAAAAATACGGTTCATGCATTTTTCAAGAGTAATTACATCTTCCACTCATTAGCTACCTAAATATGCATCTCGTGCTAGAAAATAAATGGAAGCGATGGCTCTCTTTTCAGTCAAGTCTCCCACAAGTAGAGACCAGAGTAAACACGGACTACTCCAATTTTCACGACACCCGCCAAAATGAATTACAAAGCATTTTAATACTCACGGTCTCTTATCATAGTCAACAAGGAATTGAAAGCCTGGCATCACCATATCTTTCCCCTATTCAAAAACAAGAACTGCAAAGATAGAATGCATAGTTGAATCTTAACTCAATGAACATAGGAATAAGCAAAATGCATCAATAGACACACACTCAACAATATCCACGTCTTCCTTATGAATATGAAACAAATAACGCCGCCACCACTCCACAGGACTAGGAGAAACATAGTCGCATAAGAATAAGGAAGGAAGTCGTCATAAATAATAAGGAAGGCATTTCAAATAAACAAGCAGTCGCTAAATATAGAGAGACCTCAGAATTGCTTAAGCCACCCTATATATATTCGCAGGAGTAATCTATAATCGTCACCTTGAATAGGGTTGATGCTGTTATTATTATCTGAAACTCAGAATTATGAATAAAAGGCAGAGATATACACAAAATGGAGTACTTTCTATTATTGAATCAAGTAACAAAAACCACCGTTACAAATAGGAGAACAGGGAGATAGAGTCCTGTTCAAAAACAAACACTGACTATGCTATAAAGAAGCAAACTTCTACAGCTAAACAAATCTTAACAGCACGTATACAAGTGAATTGTATTCTTCTGATGTGCTGTTTTTTATTCAACAGAAAGCCCTAAATGAAAACCCCAAATATTCGGCTACATTTCATACATATCTGACACTCCCACTTAGCCAAATATTTGTCAATCAGGCTGTATTACATTGAATCCTTCTTTGCAAAATTCAAATTTGATTCTTGGTAATGCCTTTGTCAATGCATCCACCACCATCATTTCAGTTGTGCAGGATTCCATTTGAATATTGTTCTCAATTTGTTCATGGATGAAATGGTATTGTACCCCTAAATGTTTAACCCTTCCGTGATACTTTGAATGCTTTGTGATGGCTATGCAACTTTGGCTATCACACTTTAACACTGTTGGTTGGGTCTGAGTAACCCCAATGTTCTGCAACAATTTTCTCAACCAAATCAATTCTTTTGCGGCTTGACATGCTGCTATATATTCTGCTTCTGTGCTGGAGAGAGAAACGGTTGGTTGTTTCTTACTTGCCCACGAAACTACGCCTCCACTAAGGATAAAACAGAAACCTGAAGTTGATCTCTTGCTATCAATGTCCCCTACCCAATCTGCATCACAATAACCTGTAAGTTGCAGAGATTTTTCTGAACTCCCACTGAATGTAATCCCGTGATTAGTTGTTCCTTGAAGATATCTAAAAATTCTTTTAACTGCTGCCCAATATTGTGGTCTAGGATTGCTGGAAAATTGGCTCACCACGCTTACAGTGTGTGCAATATCAGGTCTGCTAGAAACCATTGCATACATTAGACTCCCGACAGCGTTTTGATACGGAACTGTACTCATATAACTTTCTTCCTCTTGTGTTCTGGGACACATTTCCAGCGAAAGTTTCTTACCTACTTCCATTGGAGTGCTTATTGGCTTGCAATCTTCCATCCCAAATTTCTTGAGAATGTTCCTAATGTACCTCTCTTGATTAAGATGGATTTGCTTCTTTTCCCTATCTCTTAATATTTGAATGCCCAAGCAATAATGTATCTCACCATAGCTGGTCATTTCAAATTTTGTAGCTAATTGAGATTTAAACAAGTCTAACATCTTAAGATTATTACTCAAAATGATGGTGTCATCTACATATAAGGCTAAAATGATCACCAACTCACCAATATGTTTGATGTAGACATTTGAATCAGCATTGCAACTCATGTATCCTTCATTTTGGAGAAACCCATGAATACGTTCATACCATGCTCTTGAGGACTGTTTCAGTCCATACAATGTCTTATGCAGCTTACATACCAACTGTTCTTTTCCCTCTTGTATGTAGTCTTCTAGCTGTTCCATATAAACTTCTTCCTTTAAGAAACCATGTAAAAATGCTGTTTTTATATCTAATTGATGCACATGAAGATCCAAGGTTGCTGCAATTGCTAACAAAACTCTTATGGATGTTATCTTGACTACAGGTGAGAATGTGTCATAATAATCCAAACCTGCAATTTGGGAGTAACCTTTTGCCACCAAACGGGCCTTGTAGTAGTCTATTGATCCATCTGACTTATACTTTTTCTTGAATAACCATTTACACCCAATTACTTTTCTTCCGGGTGGAAGACTTGTGAGCTACCAAGTCTGATTTTTTGAGTGATTGATATTCAGTGTCCATTGCTTTCTTCCAGTCTGCTGCATTAATGCTTTCATGTGCTTCTTGGACACTGAGTGGTTCATCAATTTTTACATGAAGTGCATATGATTCTAATGCTTTTTGAGTGGGCTTTCGTTGTCTTGTTGATCTTCGCAACTGTTGCTTTTCTTGTACTTCTGCTGTGGGCTGTGTGGCTGCAACTTGTAATGGTCTTGCTGGAGTAGAATCCTTATGTTCAAATTCTTCATCAGATCCAATATCATAGAGCCTTATTTCTGAATCCTTTGCATTTTGCATCTCTGTTGATTTGTGCAAAACTGAATTTTCATCAAAAATGATGTCCCTTCTTATTAGAATTTCATGTGTTATAGGATCATAAATTCTGTATCCTTTTAAATTGACACTATATCCAACCATTAAACATTTCTTGCTCTTATCATCTAGCTTCCTTCGTTCTTGATCTGGTATGTGTGCATATGCTAAGCAGCCGAAAATTCTCAAATCACTAACACTTGGCTTGCTTGCATGCCATGCCTCATAAGGTGTCTTCTTATGCAATGCAACAGTTGGCAGCCTGTTTTGTAAATATGGTGTAGTAGAAACTGCTTCAGCCCAAAAAATATTGGATAATCTACTACTTTTAAGCATGCATTTTGCACTTTCAACTAGAGTCCTGTTCTTTCTTTCTGCCACACCGTTCTGTTGTGGTGAATAAGGAATAGTGTACTCAAGTTTGATCCCTTCCTTTGCACATAAACTTTTGAAAGCATTTGAGGTATATTCACCCCCATTATCACATCTAAGTCGTTTTAAAGGGTTTTCTGACTGCTTCTCACCAAATGCTTTAAAAATCTTAAACATTTCTAATGCACATGATTTATTTTTGAGAAAATAAACAAAGGTCATTATAGAGAAATCGTCAATAAAGGTAATAAAATACCTTGCCCCTTTGTGTGACATTGTTTGCATTGGACCGCAAATATCTGAATGTATGAGTTCCATTTGCTCATTAGCTCTTGTTGCTCCTTTCTTTGAGAAGGGGAATCTATGTTGTTTGCCCAAACAACAACCTTCACACACTCCCAACTTAATTGGCAGAGGCATATTTAAATCCTCTACAAGTTGCTCCCTTTTCAATACCTCAAGGGAATGTATATTTGCATGTCCAAATCTATGATGCCAAAGCACCGAATCTGATTTTTCAGTACTTGTTGTTGTCAACACCACTTCAGGTACTATTGCACATAACTTGTACAAATTGCCATCTCTTACTCCCTTAGCAATAGTAACTCCTTCCTCATTTTTTAGAACACACACCTTGCTGTCAAATTGTGCAAATATTCCAGCATTGGTAATCTTACTTACTGATAAAAGACTTTTTGCTAGAGCAGGGACATACCACACATCTTGGATTTGCTTATGTGCACCATCTAGCATGTTCAGTGAGACATTTCCAACTCCTATCATCTCAAGCTTGTTGTCATCTCTAAGATTGACAGTCTTCCCTTTGGGTACATCTTTGTAAGATGTAAATCAACCTTTTTGAGGTGTCATATGTTGAGTTGCTCCTGAATCTAAATACCAGCACTTTGAAACATCAAAATTTGAGGATGTGATAACTGAAAACAATTGTTCTTCGTCATTGCTTGAAGTTATGTTAGCTTCGGCTGCCTTACTTTTCTTTACATCTTTTACCCATGCTAACCACTTTCTGCATTGTTTTTTAAAATGTTCAGGAGCCCCACAGTGAAAACAGTTTCCCTTCTTTTTCTCCTCCTTTGTGTCTTTACCATTCTTTGAGACATTGGACTGAGAGGGATGAAATTTGCTTTCACTCTTCTTTTTTGCTTTGCCCTTGTTTGCTGTTGAAAACAAGGTTGTAGGGTTCTCAACAATTAAACCCGCATCTTTCCTTCTGATTTCTTCTTGAAGTAGTGTTGCTATTACAGTAGACAAATCCAACTTAGCTTGAGTGTTCAGTGCTACTACCACTCCAGAATAGGATTCTGGCAAACTCCCAAGAAGTGTCATAACAACATCTTCGTCTGCAATTACCGACCCACACACTGCCAATTGATTTTTTAGAGATTTAAACTGGTTTGTGTGGTCTGATATCTTCTGTGATTCCTACATTTTTAACTGAAAAAACTTTGTTCGAAGATATAGTCTTGTGCTAACATCATTTGATTCATATAATTTAATCAACTGATCCCAAGCATCCTTTGCTGTTTTTGCCTCACATGCAAAAGCACATTATCACTCAAACTTAAAAGTATACAGGACCGAGCCTTACCTTCCTTTGACTCCCACTTACTGCTCAAATCTGCATCTTGGGTGGGCTTAGTCTCAGTGCCTTCAACTATATTGAGTAGGTCCTTATTTAGCAACAACATCTGCATCTTGAGCTTCCAGAGATTAAATCCAACGCCATCAAATCGTTCTACTATCCTTTGAGGATCTCCTGCAACGAATGAGGCCATCTCTCTGTCCTTTTTCTGATACTTCTCTTAGTAGCTTCAGATTCAACAAACTCTAACAGGTGTGCTTTGATACCATGTTATTATTATCTGAAACTCAGAATTATGAATAAAAGGTAGAGAAATACACAAAATGGAGTACTTTCTATTATTGAATCAAGTAACAAAAACCACCATTACAAATAGGAGAACAGGGGGACAAAGTCCTGTTCAAAAACAAACACTGACTATGCTATAAAGAAGCAAACTTCTATAGCTAAACAAATCTTAACAGCACATATACAAGTGAATTGTATTCTTTTGATGTGCTGTCTTTTATTCAACAGAAAGCCCTAAATGCTAACAGAAAACCCCAAATATTCGGTTACATTTCATACATATCTGACAGATGCCATGAAAGAAGATGTCACCTAAATACAATAGTTAGACACGCACGAAAGAATTTTGACCAAAATAAAGAAGCTGCCCACAACACGAGAGACGAAAGGTGATACTGAGGCCGTCGTCATTAAATCAAGACGTTACACTTAAGTGACTCGACCTTGACAAGTCAAGGCATTACAAATCTGAAATGGCACTTCAACGCTGATTTGGCATTGACCTTCCACGGTGGCATCCACACAATGACGGAATTTGACATCAATGGCAAAATATCCAACATATATGTTAATATATTTTATCTCCCCAGTTGACAGAGAAGGAAACAATATATCTTTGTTATGCATATATGTTAGAATAGAGTAAACTAAATCCTTTTAGAGTCAATTGTTTAGCCTAATCTGCAACTAAACCAACATATACTAGAGCAAAAACTGACAAGAGGAGGAGACACAACTTGGAAGCATAGATTTGGGAAATGGAAACAAGCAAACATGAACTAGGGCTAGGAGAAACAAAATTGAAAAATAGAGGAATATGATGCACCTGGAGAGCTGATGTTAGTGACTATACAAGCTTGGGAAACACTTAGGAACTGATGGTCCAAATCTGGGAGTTGCAGGAGGTGTCCTTTGTCGAATGGGTGCTTTGTTTGGTGTAGGTGTCCAGATAGGGGCATGAGACAAATGGAAATGGTTTAGGTGCTCAACAAGGATGGACCACACCTACCCCCTATGCACAGATTAGCTCCAAATGAGCTCAAATTTTGATTGAAGGTGACTTGTCAAGTATATAGTTTGTATAACTAGAATCAGGAACAAGTGATACACAAAAACATAGAAGTGAATGCAAAACCTAATATGCTAACCTTATAGGAGAAGAAACAAGATGGACATAATGGAACATATTCACCTAATCAACATTGGAAATGAAGGCTTGTATGGAGGTTAGGAGATTGGAGGAAGCTTCTAGCCAAATTTGGGATCTCCAACTATTGAAATGTGACAAAGTGGCACTGTGTCTAGTGTAAATATCTAGATAGGGGTGCTAGATGGTGCAAATGGCATAGATGTCTAGACAGTGATGCTAGATAGGTAGAAATTGCATGCTTGTTCAGTGTTCCAAGTGCCTTCAAAGTTTTAGGGGTGCTTCGCCTTGAACTTTTACACACTTTTTGGTTTGGTTCAATTATTGAATACTCATAGATTTTCTCATAAATAACTTACAAAACAAACAAACTTAACAAAGAGACCTTGCAAAATGGAAATAGGGGAACCTGCCTTGGTCAACTCCCTTGTGGGTTTTTCAACAAGATCCACTTGAGCAACATGGCAAACAAAAGTGCTTCAAACTTAGGCTATGGCAATGGTAAGGGGTAAAACAAAACCCTAGGAGGATGCAATGCAACACTAGGTTCAACAAGGAGATAGGAGACACAATAGGAGATACAAAAGAGGGATCACAAAGACATTAGAGGGGGTTGAAGAGTTTGGATGAGGCAAGTGGATGTGGGGACAAGGTGTATGCAAACTAAGGATGGTAGTGTGAGGGATTGATGGGGGAGAGAACAGAAAAGCATGAAGGAGGGCAAAGAGGGATGAAGAGAGCCACAAGAGGGCTAGACAAAAGCTCCAGAGAATCCAAAAAGCTTGAATGGCTCCAAGTTCTAGCAAGACTCTAATAGTTTGAAAGTGAAAGGAAGGAAGAATGCAAGATTGATCCAATGCAAGAATAGCAAGATGTGGTTTTTCAAATGTTTGGCAAAATGGTCGAGTTATAGGTTTTTAGAAGGATTTTAGGCTAACAAATGTGGGAAATGGGTAGGTAGCAATAAATGATTAAATTTTTGTGGCAAAATAAGCAAAGGATAGACTTGCCACTCTGCCCACTAAATAAGTGGTGCACAAAATGGGCATGGATGTCCTTCGATGTTAGAAAGTTCAAATCTCTAAGGTTAATGCAATCAAGGAAAATTGGATGGAAATGGTTTCAACTTTCAATCAAGTCTTTGTGATCCACGAAGAGTGAGAAACAACGGAAGGGTTTACTACATATGAAAGGGGATACACACAAATTAAATGTTAGGTGGAAGAGGATAAACACCAAATGGGAAGGGTAAACAAGGGTTACATAAGGGTCAAAAACACATGAAAAGGGGCAAACACAAGCACATAGGAATAAACAAAGAAATGCAAGGCTAGGCTAGGTGTGAACAAGGGCTAAACAAATAGTAAAAATAAATGTAAATGAGAATTCCTAAAATGAGTGTAAAACATGATAAAGAAGTTGCAAGGCATTCAATTTTTGTTATTACACAAGCCTATGTTTAATAGAATTTGATTAATGTTTTGATCTTTATGGTTTATGTAGTTTCTCTTGTAGCATGGTTCAACTAACACAACATAAAATGGATTACTTTGTGAGTGAAAGCAAATGTGGGAAATGCATAGGTAAGCAGTAAATGAGTCTTGCATTGATTTTTTTTAGCAAACTAAGCAAAGAACGAATCTGCTACTTTGCCCACTAGATAAGTGGCACACAAAATGGCATGGATGTCCTTTGATGCTAGAAAGGTCAAATCTCCATGGAAGGTTAATGGGATCAAGGAGAAGTGGATGCAAGTGCTTTCAAGTCTTTTTGATCCATGAAGAGTGTGTAATGTCCCTTACCTAGCCTTGCTCTTGTATTTGCTTGTTTGCCCTAGAATTCGATTGTTGATTAGGTTTAGGGTTTCTTCTTTCCAAAAGGAATGTGTTTCTCTAATGAAATAATCCTAGATTGAAATCTGTATTCACCAATTTAAAAACATTTCCACATACACATATCTGTTAGCAATAATATCTAGATATCCACAATACATTCATAAACATAAATCAATTAATGAAGACATAAGAGGAGTGCCATAGGTGGATCCGCCCTGAAGCCCTCATGTAAACTCAAGAGGTTGTCCATCACAATCCTTCTTGCCTAGGGGCTTAGTACCTGCATACCCCACTCATGGCAACACCTCAGAAGACACTCGTCCTATCAGGGGAGAGGAACCATAAAGTCCAAGTGGCCTAAGGCCTACCACCTTCTCTTGCCCAATCCCGTATCTCGGGCCTAAGGGGCAGAGACCTAGGTGGAACCCCCATCTTTCTATAACCCAATCCCTAGTCAAGGGCCTAAGGGGCTGCAAAGCCCAATCCCTTGTCCTAAGGGGCTGCTCCCTTGTCTAGGGCCTAAGGGGCTGAAAGTGGGGTTTTTAGACAATCCACTTCACCCATGTTCCATCCATCCTAATAGGTTTACAAGCACATAGCAGACAATCTTTAAACAATCAGTTATATTTTCCTTCATCCAAGATTTATTTCATGCCTATAATCAAATATATTTTCATTTATCAATGGTTCTTTAAGTTCATCATTTCCTATGATAATTCTCATTATGCTAAGATTAAAGGAGGTCATTATATCAATAATCAAATTAACAATATCTAGTTCTTATATTTAGAATATGCTAAATATTATTGCTAAGTGAATACATCACCTGAACTGTTGTGTCTTCCCATGATTCTTAATTCCTTAGTCGCCTTCCTTCAATCTTACATTTGATTGATCATAAATATTAATCTATCCATTTTTATATTATAATCATAATAACTTATAAGGCTCAATAATTGCTGCAAGCATCATTATTGCAATGATCGTGTATAAATATATAATTATTTCTAATTAATTTTAATCTTCCAATAATTACTTACTATATATATATATATATATATCACTTACTATATCTATATATATATATATATATAAAAACTTACTTCCCCAAATATATTCTTGACAATAACACTTGATCAAATAAATCTCCCATAGTTTATTTCATTTCCAATCTGCTGCTTTATGCAGATTTCTAATTGATTCCTTTTTTTTCTCCCTCTTACATTCAATGCCTTTTTATATCTATATATTCAATTTAAAGGATACATCTTTTCAAGAGAGATGTCCTTATGAAAAGACACAAACATTTATTTAAACCTTCATTATTATTTTTAAACCACTTTTATTTATTTATTTATTTTATTTTTTCAAACTGCTGTTTTTATAATTAATCCTTTTTTTTTCACTAATAATCGTTGCATTACATCTTCAATATATAAATATTATTTATTAATATTTATTCTTAAACTAGTGGTTTTATATGTATTATAATATTTATGACTATAATTATAATAATATTTTATTAATATTATTTTCTTGTGAAATCTCTATTATTATGATATTTATAATGTACTAATATTAATTGTTTCGTTTATTATAATAAATGTATTATAATTATAATATTCTTGATAATAATATTTAGATTGCCATTACATTTTTTTTTTGATACATAAGGTGATGATTTTATATATTCAGAAAAATATACATGCGTCTGCATTGCAGGAAATTCCATCGATGAGCTTCAAACAGTCAAAAAATTAACAGGACAGAGTTCGACCCATTTCCATAATGGAAGCACCGAGCAAAAATAGAGACTTGCTTCCTCAAAGATTACAAATTTGCAAAAAACAAAGCTCCAGTTCGAAGAAACCACGACTATCAATACATTAACAGACATACCAGACGAACACTTACCCTTCCCCCCTTAAACCTAGAAACCATTTACCTCTGCAAAGCATATAAAGCCTTCCACCCAGTCCATACCCTCCGCTGGCACTAGCTTCACTCTTTTCTTCAGAAACTCCACTACCATTTCCGCCAGTGTGCGATGCCGAGACAATTCAGAGCCTTTAAGATCCAGAAGAAAGGGGTAAATTTTGATAGCATCATCCGAATCCCACATGGTTGCCAGGTCCGCCGGGCGTGGTATGCCCTTACCCAAGAGGGCTGCCTTCAGAGAAGTATCGATGCCCCCGAGCAAGTCCTTCCGAAACAGTCGCACCATCAATTCCTTGGCCAAGGGTTTCGGGGTGGCAATGTCCATGAGCGCCGCAAGAAACCTGGAAGAAATTTGAGTATTATCCCTTGGAAATTCTTTACGCTCTAAATGTTCCTTTCCAAGGACCATTTTCACTGCAGCTACCGTCGCCGGATCATCTTCAAGCAATATTCATTTGAGACGCTGGTCCGTTACTTCCCGAAAGGCAATTTGCCTTTCCGTTGCCACAAGCGAAACAGGAGTATCGACCCCGAAGGAATCAAGACCTTCCACCGAAATGATGATGGTGAACTTCGATTTCGCCAGCCTCGCCATTGCCGAAAATGCGCCCGGATCACCCTGCAACAAAAACATAAAAGCAGAAACCAAGGAGCCGAACCGCAATTTAGGAGAGGGCTTCCTAAATTTAACATGAAAGCTCAATAATGAACCGTCAGTCATCGGATACGGATAAAGATTAGGAGCTTTGCAAATCTTGTCCTTCGCATGAAATGAAATTCCTCCCCCGCAGACCTGTAATCAATGCAATTTATGGAGCTTATCACACGGCACGTCCGCGCATAGAGTAAGGTAGATCGTGCACTACGTGTCCCCCGGCCGACTTCGTGAAACTTGAGCCCATCATTCTACTAGACCCCTTCAATTTAACCGAGCAAAGAGGCGGCCGAATAAACCTACCAATGCCATTCGCATACTGCTAAATTTGGTATGTTGGTGTGGTTATCACCGCCCGACCCAAATACCACGCGTCCATCCCACGCCCCACCACCCGGCCATTTAGACATCCATTGTCTGTGTGTGGGGCGAGGGGGGAGGAGCCCACCCATCCTACCCACGATTGCCATTACATTTTTGATATTTATTTATCTAGTTATTTATATTTCACACTAAAATGTGTTTAGAGATTATGATTTATTTATTGATTTGCATTTTCATGTGTTACAATTTTGGGACATGACAGTCCACCCTACCCAAGATTGCTTGCCCTCAAGCAATTCATAATCTAAGATGTGTAATTTAAGGCGTTGCTCCTTGTGGTGAAAGATGTTAGCTTTGGTAGGAGTTTGAAGTTCTAACCCACATGATGGTTATTGAAGTAAGTGTATTACTAATTTTCTTAAGTGCTACTATTTCTCCATAACTCTCAACCCCATGAGTTAGATTTTGTGAATCAATATAAAAACTATTTGAATTAGACATTAAAGCAAATAACCAAGTAGCTCAATCAAGTAGGCAAGTAACTCAAGCAGGAAAACAAGTAGCTCAAGCAAGCAAACAAGTAGCTCAAGAAAGCAACCAGCTGAAGCACACAGGAAAGTAGCTCAAGTAATCAAGCAACTAGCTCAAGCACACCGGAAAATAGCTCAAGCAGGAAAACAAGTAGCTCAAGCAAGCAAGCAACTAGCTCAAGTAGACAAGCAGATAGCTCAAGCACACAAGCAACTAGCTCAAGTAGACTAGCAGGTAGCTCAAGCACACAAGCAACTAGGTCAAGTAAGTAAGCAACTAGCTCTAGCAGTCAAGCAAGTAGCTCAAGTACGCAAGAAAGTAGCTCAAGCAAGCAAGCAGGTAGCTCAAACACACAAGCAACTAGGTCAAGTAAGTAACTAGCTCTAGTAGTCAAGCAAGTAGCTCAAGTACACAAGAAAGTAGCTCAAGCAAGCAAGCGGGTAGCTCAAACACACAAGCAAGTACCTCAAGCAGCTCAAGCACATAGGCAAGTAGCTCAAGCATAAGAGCAACCAGCTCAAGCAAGTAGGCAACTAGCTCAAGTAGGCAAGCAAGTAGCTCAAGCATACAAGCAACCAGCTCAAGCAAGTAGGCAACTAGCTCAAGTAGGCAAGAAAGTAGCTTAAGCATGCAAGCAACCAGCTCAAGCAAGCACAGGATGGCAGGAAAGATGCTCTGATACCACTGTAATGTCCCTTACCTAGCCTTGCTCTTGTATTTGCTTGTTTGCCCTAGAATTCGATTGTTGATTAGGTTTAGGGTTTCTTCTTTCCAAAAGGAATGTGTTTCTCTAATGAAATAATCCTAGATTGAAATCTGTATTCACCAATTTAAAAACATTTCCACATACACATATATGTTAGCAATAATATCTAGATATCCACAATACATTCATAAACATAAATCAATTAATGAAGACATAAGAGGAGTGCCATAGGTGGATCCGCCCTGAAGCCCTCATGTAAACTCAAGAGGTTGTCCATCACAATCCTTCTTGCCTAGGGGCTTAGTACCTGCATACCCCACTCATGGCAACACCTCAGAAGACACTCGTCCTATCAGGGGAGAGGAACCATAAAGTCCAAGTGGCCTAAGGCCTACCACCTTCTCTTGCCCAATCCCGTATCTCGGGCCTAAGGGGCAGAGACCTAGGTGGAACCCCCATCTTTCTATAACCCAATCCCTAGTCAAGGGCCTAAGGGGCTGCAAAGCCCAATCCCTTGTTAAGGGCCTAAGGGGCTGCAAAGCCCAATCCCTTGTCTAGGGCCTAAGGGGCTGAAAGTGGGGTTTTTAGACAATCCACTTCACCCATGTTCCATCCATCCTAATAGGTTTACAAGCACATAGCAGACAATCTTTAAACAATCAGTTATATTTTCCTTCATCCAAGATTTATTTCATGCCTATAATCAAATATATTTTCATTTACCAATGGTTCTTTAAGTTCATCATTTCCTATGATAATTCTCATTATGCTAAGATTAAAGGAGGTCATTATATCAATAATCAAATTAACAATATCTAGTTCTTATATTTAGAATATGCTAAATATTATTGCTAAGTGAATACATCACCTGAACTGTTGTGTCTTCCCATGATTCTTAATTCCTTAGTCGCCTTCCTTCAATCTTACATTTGATTGATCATAAATATTAATCTATCCATTTTTATATTATAATCATAATAACTTATAAGGCTCAATAATTGCTGCAAGCATCATTATTGCAATGATCGTGTATAAATATATAATTATTTCTAATTAATTTTAATCTTCCAATAATTACTTACTATATATATATATATATCACTTACTATATCTATATATATATATATAAAACTTACTTCCCCAAATATATTCTTGACAATAACACTTGATCAAATAAATCTCCCATAGTTTATTTCATTTCCAATCTGCTGCTTTATGCAGATTTCTAATTGATTCCTTTTTTTTCTCCCTCTTACATTCAATGCCTTTTTATATCTATATATTCAATTTAAAGGATACATCTTTTCAAGAGAGATGTCCTTATGAAAAGACACAAACATTTATTTAAACCTTCATTATTATTTTTAAACCACTTTTATTTATTTATTTATTTTATTTTTTCAAACTGCTGTTTTTATAATTAATCCTTTTTTTTTCACTAATAATCGTTGCATTACATCTTCAATATATAAATATTATTTATTAATATTTATTCTTAAACTAGTGGTTTTATATGTATTATAATATTTATGACTATAATTATAATAATATTTTATTAATATTATTTTCTTGTGAAATCTCTATTATTATGATATTTATAATGTACTAATATTAATTGTTTCGTTTATTATAATAAATGTATTATAATTATAATATTCTTGATAATAATATTTAGATTGCCATTACATTTTTGATATTTATTTATCTAGTTATTTATATTTCACACTAAAATGTGTTTTGTGATTATGATTTATTTATTGATTTGCATTTTCATGTGTTACAATTTTGGGACATGACAGGTGAGAAACAAAGGAAACAAGGAAAATAGTTTACTACACAGGGGACACACAAATTAATTGTTAGGTGGAAGAGGATAAACATCACATGGGAAGGATAAACAAGGGTTACATGAAGGTTAAAAACACATGAAAAGGAGGAAAGACAAACACATATGAATAAACAAAGAAACACAAGGTTAGGCTAGGTGTGAGCAAGGGCTAAATAAAGGGTAAAACAGATGCAAATAAGAATGCCTAAAATGAGAAAAAACATGATAAAAAATATTGTAGGTTATTCAAATTTTGTTATTACATCAGCCTATGTTCAATAGAAATTGATTAATGTTTGAGTTCTATGGTTTATGTAGTTGCTCTCATAACATGAATCAACTAACACAACACAAAATGGATTGCTTTGTGTGTGAGAGATGTGTGTGCCTCTAGCGAATATAGTTGTAATGAGTTATCCACACTGGAAAATGAAAACAAGATTGACTTGTACAAAAGAAAGTTCCTCCATATTATCAGAACTTGCAGATTCCTAAGCTAGCACAACAACCACCTTATTTTCATGATGCCCTCGACAATGCTGCTCTTGGAGCTTTCATGAATGACCCACAAAGAATGATTGAGCACATGCAGTTCTTTGGTAATTGTGTTAGCATTGATATAAACAGCACTTGGTTTGAAAGATTTAATGCTGATGCTCAATTCTTGCATTCTTCCACTAACAACTATAGTTTTAGTGTTGAAACTGGATCTAGGGGTATAGGTGAGTTAGATAAAGAGTTGAATCAATTTTCTAGAGAACCAAATCCTCTTCTAGTTAGGTTAAGGTGGTGGGGGGTTGACACTTACGTGTGGGGTGTATTAATTGAAATAATGTGCAAGGGCTCGGATTGGTAGCAAATACTACATGATATTGAAACTAATGCAGCTAGTATAGCATGGCATTTTTATGTCATGGCTATGATCTAAATGCATATACAAAGCATACTGTCAAAATATGCTTCTAACCCCATTCTGAACTAGGAGAAGAATTTTGCTATCTACCTGGTGGCTTTTATGTCAACTAAATAGGCTGTTGGAACATTTGTAAGTAATAATTTGGTCAGATTTGAACAGTTTGTTACATCTATGATGTCTTGAGACTAATTCTTCATTTAATAAGGTTCTTTTTATTTTTTATTTTTTTAGACTGCAGGAATCGGGTAGCCCCCCTATAAACTATAGTGTGCCTGGTAAACTTTTTTCACATGACCGGTGACACTAGCATGACACACCCTCTAGTACCATGGGGACTGGGTGGGCCGGGGGGAGACTGGACCTTGTGACCTCTTGCTTGCAACATGGTGCTATAGCCAATCGAGCCAGGGCCCCCGCCCCAAGTTTCTTTTTATTTGAATATAATCTTGTCCATTCTTATGTTACTAACTAATGGAAGAGGTTCTTTTGGGAAATTTGATAGTTTCCTTAAAGGTGCATGGGTTGTGTTGTTTAACTCCTTTTGTGGGTTGAGGAAGAACATAAGTAAACTTAATGATGACATCAATTTTTGCAAACAAACGTGATTATAAAGTACTCTTTAATGGTTGAAAGTGTAGAGCTCCCTTTTCTGAAAGAAATTACACATTACCTTTAACTATATATGAGTTGGCAAAATAGTCATGAGTTGTATGCACTTATTTTTTGTTGTTTCTTTAAATGGGTCCAACCAGTTAAAGAGAATACAATTAACTTGTCAATATTCTGTATTTTTCAGTTTCTATCGTATGATGTTTGAAACTTTGGGCACATAGAAATTGGATATTTTACCATAAATGTGGTTCCATAGGAAATTGTGGCACTATCCACCAAACAAGTAAAAGAATTTGAAATTTGAATCTATTGCTTCGGATTTGATTGTGTGGACTCTTTTTTCATCAACGTTTCGGATCACACACAGTGAGCCATCATCAGGATGGAGAGTTGAAAAAGATGATGATCCATCATCTTTTTCAACTCTCCATCCTGATGATGGCTCACTGTGTGTGATCCGAAACGTTGATGAAAAAAGAGTCCACACAATCAAATCCAGAAGCAATAGATTCAAATTCATATGGATTGTGGAAATCTAATTACATTGAATTTGAAATTGTTTTGCACTGATGTAGAAAATTGCCTTGCCAATCTTTGCATGATCACTTAATTGATGGTTGGCCCAGCTATGTGTGATAAGTTATTTTCTTATGGGCTGAAGCTATGTGTCTTCAAAGATATCGAACCTTTCATCATGCTTGGAAATGTGGGAGAAAAAAACCCTAGTGTTTCCCACTTTAGAATATTCAGAAAAGTTTTGCTTCCATATTCATTACCAAAATTGAAAAGAAGAAACTTTTTTTTTTTTGATACGCAAGATGAGTATTTTATTAATTATAATATTAAAGCTATAATTGTCTGTAGAGTAGGAAATTTTCAACACCAAAAAACCAGAGAACCACCTGCTATAAGCCAGTCAACATACTAACCACCCGACCATGAGCACAAAAGACTCGACCAGAGACAACAAAATGCCATTTCCATGGCTATATATAGTACGCCAACAAAATTAACAAAAAACTATCATCCCCATAAGCCAAAAAACCACTACCCCTCACCCAACTTACAGAAAACCGTTAGATTTTGCAAAAGCCTCGAAGTCTGTCATCCATTCAATGTCACAGACCGCCATCAGCCCAAAAAATTTCTTAAGAAATTCTACAGCCACCACCACAATCATCCGGTGCCTCATAAGGCCCGACCCTCACAAATCCAAAAGAAAAGGAAAGATCTTCACCGTTTCCTCTAAGCGGAGCCGCTCCACATCACAGGCCTCAGACAACCCTTGCCTTCGATCACCACCCTCAACACCTCGTCCACACCTTCCACCAGATCCTCCCTAAACATTTTAACCAACAGCCCCTTCATTTCCGTCTTAGGAACCTTGCTATCCAGGAGAGAAACCAAGAAATGGGACGAGACATGCAGATTATCCCTCCCGTACTCCTTGCATTCCAAATGGCCAGAACCCAGAATCATCTTCATAGCCGCCACGACCAAAGGATCATAATTCAAAAGAATGCGCTTCAATCTTTGGTCGGTAATCTCCCTGAAGGAGGTTTGCCTCGCCTTCGACCACAATGAGATTGGAATGTCTGCTCCAAATCTGGCAAGGCCCTCCACCGAAACCTCTATGATGAATTTTGAACTCTTCGCCATCGACTAGCTTGCGCAGACGGCTCCCGAGAAGAATGACAGAGGCCGCTCACATACTCCGCTTCACACTTGCAAAAAACTTAGCCAAAAAAACTAGGCAATCCTCTCATAAATAAAACCACCGATCACAAGGCCACCGCCATCCTACGCGAATGGTACTCTAAGCAGGGTGCAAGATGTCCTCGCCATGAGGATGAAATCCTTCATGCCGGATATACACTCATAGCTATGCATAGAAATGGGGACTGTAGCTGTCCTTCGTTAACCTCCGTACGCTTGGCGAAAAGACAAATTTCCACCATCGTTTGCCATAATTAATTGCAGCTCCTCCATACCCTGCCCCAACGGTCTTGCCACCGTGGCATTAATGCCACCTCCCTCTGTCAGCTTGGAGGGACGTCCGCCCTTCCACCCACTGAAAAGAAGAAACTTGACCTAACTTCCTTCAAATGTATTTTTGTAAGATATGGAGGAAGAACAAAAGGTCTAGGACTCTTTAATTTTTCCAAAAAGGAATGTCATATTAAGTGGAAACGTTCACATTCTTGAAAAACCTTTATCTCCAATCCGATGTATTCAAATTGAAAACTTTGAAGAATCTTCTATTTTAGATGAAGATAATCAAAGTTGATTTAAAGAATTTAAGGGGGAGGAATCCTTTGATAGACCTCAACTAAAAAGACCCAAATGGGTTCAAACCATAATTCAATAAGCAAATATAGAGAATCCTTTTCCATCTAAAATAATTAAGAGTCAACAAACATACCATGCATTAATGACTTTCTATGAAAGTGGACCCTAAACTTTTGAAGAAGTTAACATAGATAAGAAATGGAGGGATGCAATGCAATTAGAATATGGCATTCTAATTAGGAACAAGAATTGGGTTCGTATTCCTACACTCTTGAAAAGAAATGTTTTTGATTGTTGTTTTTTTTTGTAATAAGGCAAATTCCTACCATGGGGGTAGCTCCCTTTCTATTAGAACTAAAATAGAACATAGACTGATTACAGAAGAGGAGTCCAATATGGACTTTACGGATTAAAATGCAATAGGGCATGTAGTCTTGAGGCCATCTCTTGCATTCTTTCTATCTGTGTTGGAGTAGGAGATTCTCTTGATAAGCCATGAAGAAAGCATACGTTTCCATATTATATTCCTAGCCACACTGTCTCTGAATAGAGTGATCGTTTGTTGCAAATCTTCATTTCCCCTTGAAATAAAGATGCAAATTACATCAGCTACTAAGATATAGGTTGGGGTATGAGTCAAAATAGTTGTGGCTTTCCTTTCCTTTTCTTAGTGTCTCGGGATTATGAACTGGTTGATGAGAGTAGTTCCCCAATGTGGGTCTCCCATTGTCCTCACCACGTTATATAGGAACTTTTCCAATAGTGTGTGATCATGTATGTGGGCTTCTTTTAGGTGGTTTTCTCTGGCGACAGCTTTCATGGCAGCTTCAATCTCAGTTGATGGCATGATGACCACTCTTTTGAGTTGCGTCTCCAAGGGTTCATGGTTGCATCGACATGCAAACTTGGAATCTCCATTCTTTTTGTCATCTTTGCTGCCCCATAGTTGTAAGTGTATGTGTATAAATAATTGTTCCACGGTTATTTAGGAGGATATGTGATCTTTGGAGCCATTCTTTCAGCTAGGCGTGCAACATGTTGTGTACTACCATAGATTCATAGTCTGCTAGCCTATCCATCCACAACATTTTATGGGTTGTCACCTAAGTAAGTCACAAGGTTCGAATTCAAATTCGAGTTCGGAAACATTGAAATTCGGATGAAGTTCGGCAAGGAAAAAATTCGAAAAGTAAAAAATTTGGATTAAATTCGCCTTATGTAATTTTTTTATTTTTACAAATATAAGTAATATAGAGGAAATTAAATAATATTAATAGTATATAAAAACTAGTAAATATGATATATACTAAAAATATATATCATGTAATATATTTTCTTATATATATAAAAAATAATATATATGTAAAAATAATTTATTACATATAAAATAATATTAAAGATAAAATAATATTAAAAATATATCAAAACACAATATAAATTAATAATATTAACTATAAGAACATATTAAATATATCAAAACACAATTTGGAATTTACAATTAAATTTATAATCTTTTTTTTTTTTTGGTTTGGTAAATCACTGCTAAGGGGCAGCACCATCGCTTTTGACTGGAGCTATGAACCAGTGAGGCCACATACAGGGGACCTCATCCCCGATATCTCCATGACCACCATTGCCACCACCACCTTAACCACTGCTGTTGTCATATCCACTGCTGCCGTCACCATATTCACTGCAGCCACCATATCCACCGTCGCTGCTGCCTTTGTTGACCCTGTTGCCACTTTTTCTCCCTGCGGCAATCTCACTATCCACCATGGGATTCGAACCTTAGACAACCCAATTGCTGCCCTTGCAACTTAACTGTTGCATTGCGGGATCAACCCCAAATTTATAATCTTTTTAATTTATATATCAAAACACAATAAAAATTAAAAAAAGAAATTAACACAACAGATTGAATTGCCGCATACTATGCAAATCGAGATGAAGTTGATGTAGAAGGATAAATCGCAATGGACAAACCCTAATCACGGCAGAACTTGGAGAAATCGCGGCGGAACTTATAAAAATTGAGCATAACTTGTAGAAAACGCTTCGGAACTTGCAAAAATCAAGCGGAACTTGCAAAAAACACAACAAAACTTGCAAAAATCGAGTGGAACTTGCAAAAAATGCAACAAAATTTGCAAAAATCGTGGCAGAAATGAAATTTGCGACGGATTTTAGAGACGACTATGTTAATAGTGATAGGGAGTGGTGTTTTATAAATCAAAAACCCTAAAAATCACTTTACAGAACCTTAAAAAACAGCTGCGCTTTTCTTGTAAAAATTACTAGTGAATTTGAACGAATTTCAAACAAAGATTTCAAATTCAGAAAAATTCAAACTTCATGTATGAAGTTCGCCGAACCTTGTGACACAGGTTGTCACTACTAACAAACAGTACAAGCCCATTCCAGGACTTAGCCTCTCTTGAAAATATGATTTTTTCCTCTTGATCGATGTTGTAGTTATCTAGGAAGTTTGCAGCCTTGTTGGCTTCTCTATATATGTGCTTAATTGTGAATTCATTGAGTATTCTAGGTATGATTGGACTTGTTCTAGCCATTTTGCAATTTTCCACCTAATGGCCTTTTTTAGACGCTATAGCTTTGATAACTATTTGTGAGGCTACTTTGATATTGATTGAAGGCAATTTTTCATTCACATAAATTTTGAGGCCTTCCAACAAGGTAGTGAATTTTGCATCATTGTTAGTACCATCCAAAATTTTAATGGAACATGCACAAAATACATTCCTCGATTCATTCCTTATAATGCAACTAGCATCCAATCAACTTGGGTTGCCTTTTGAGGCCTTGTCAAAGTTAAGTTTTTTTGCCTTTCAGGGGGATGGATTGTTGATTGTTGTTGGTTGTATTAAAGTAATGTTTTATATTGTAATGGTCAATTAGTTTGTAGGATAGACTTTAGGAATCTTCTTTAATAAAGTCACGTTGACTTTAGATATTTTTCCTTTGTGGATAAGATTTACCTTTTTGCTTTATGAGTTGTCATCCTTATCCTTTGTGGATAAGATATTTGTAATCCTATATAAGGATGCTTTTGCTCCTTGTTTCTTAGTAGATTTTTATGCAATCTCGGTTAACTTTCTATGTGCTGTTTTTGTAATATGGTATCAGAGCTTGGGTTTTGTAAATTTTTGGGATCTGGGAGCATGTGAATTCTACAAATTGCGGCAGTGACAAATTGCATGCAAGAGACACAAAAGAACGTGCCAAAGAAAGCTATACAGATTTGTACAAAGGTTTTTGATGATTGTTTTCAAAAAATTCATGGGTCTATTTTTTTAATTTTTTGGCAGATTTTTTTTACAAAATTTGCGGGTTTTTAATAGTTAAAAATTGCATAGTGTTTTAAGACTTGTTTTTAAAGTTTTTAGAAAATTCCTAATTTTCAACTTTTTTGGCAATTTTTGTACAAAATCGTGGCTGTTTGTGGAATTTTGTAGATTTTTCCAGAATTTTTAAAGATTTTTCCAAATTTTTTCAGATTTTTTCCAGAATTTTTGTAGATTTTTTCCAAAATTTTGCTGATTTTTTCAATAAATCGTGGTTTTTTAATCGCGGGATTTGCAATTTTTTTCCAAAAATTCAGTGGTTTTTCTAACAACAACAAGCTTCTTTGTTTTTTGTGATTTTGAATTGTGGGAGGGATGTGGTTTCATTACCCAACATCATGTTGGAAGGCAGCTAGCACTTTATTGCGCTAATTGCAACACCTAGAAGCAATGCATGCTAACAATCTTTGAGTACCGATATCGCCGAAAAAGATCGCCCTTGGTATCGCCACTTGACCAACGGGTTGCGTGTATAGATCAGATAGTTTGATGAACATGACAGCAGAATCAATCATGTTGATCAAATTATCGCTGATTGATGCCATGCTTCCTAAAGGCCAAACAGGACAACTTCAATTGACATTTGGAAGCATTTGCATGACCTTCATGAAACTTCGTGATAAAGGTAGGGCCTTCTTTCTCAAGAAAATGCTTTTTTCAAACACAATGGATGAGAAAAATGTTGTTGCGGAGCATTTACTCAAAAATCAAGGACATCAAGGATCAATTGTTAGAGAAAAAAAAAGGATCAATTGTCACCATTGGTTGAAAGATGGAAGAAGAGGACATGGTGGTAATCACACTAGAAACCTTACCATGTGCTTATGAGCATTTCATTGAGACATTCAATATCATTACTATGGATGTTGACCTAAAGTTTGAAGAGCTATGCAATAAGTTCTTACTACAAGACAAATGGAAGAAACAATTTGGTAGTAGTAGTGAAACAATTGTGGAACAAGTATTATGTGATAGCCAAAGTTGTATTGCTCTTGCCAAGAATCATGTTCAACATCAAAGAACAAAGCACATTAAAGTTAATATGCACTTCATTCAATAAAAAATTCTTGATGGTAAATTACATTCCAATTTTGCCAAAGTGATGATTAGGTGGTGGTTATATTTACAAAATCTATGTGTAGTGCCAAATTCTATAAGTTTAAAAACATGTTGGGCCTCAAGGAGTTGCCATTGAGGGGGAGTGTGCATGACAATGACACCATCTAGTGGCTAACTTTATACATAAGACTTAAGGGCACATATAAGACCTATAGGCATTATGTGGCACATGTCAGACTTATGAGACTCTATATAAGACCTATGGGCATTATGTGTTGTAATGAGAACTTGTGGGGGGGATTGTTTTGAGGAGGTTATTTAAAGGGGCCAAAATAAGAAACTCTATCAGACAATTGTAGCATCATTTTGAGAAAACTAAGATTCAAATTATGACAAGAGGTTTATCATGTAGTTCATAATGCATGATCATCTTGGCATGTATTTTTTTCTTTGTGGCATGTTTGTCAAACTATGTTATGGGATTCTTTAGACCCCCTGTATTTGTTTGGGTCTAGTTTGAGGTTCACTCAAGTCCCCATAGGTTGCTTAGGGCAAACCTAGGTGGACCCATGCTCTTCCTTAAAAAAACAACCAAAAACACATTTTTTAAAAAACATGTAGCCTAATTTCGCCCTAAAGTGAGGGCTGTTCACTTGTTTTGTCTCATCTCAGAAAGAGAAGTGAATAAAACATTTTTTTTCCTCTCAAGTTGCCATTGTTGTTTTTTGAAGGTTATTGCATTTTTCTTTGAAAGTGAAGGCTATGGGAGAGAAAGGCCTATACGCCTATAGGAGATAAATAGTTGCATTGGTAAGATCATAGAAGTAGAAATTGGGAATAAATTGCCAAAATTGCAATTAATCGTGAAATGGCAATATTCTTGATTTTTTCTCCATAAAAATGTGCTTTTTAAAATAAATTATTGATCGGCGTTTTGACACTGATTTTAAATAATTTATATTGATTTTTTTGCATCAAATCATGATACTTTGCGAAATAAATGTGTTAGATTCCATCCACCCACGTAGGTAGGGTTTACAAGCATGCATTTTTGCTTGTTTTTTCATTTTTCAATGATGGTTATGTCCGTTTTGATAGTTTAATGACAAATTACTATTGGAATAAAATAATAGAGAAACCAACAAAATTGAAATTGCTACTTGAGTCTTATAATATCAATATTTTTGCTTATCCCCTTGTCGATATCAAGTGTTAATATAAATCTAGTGGAATCTTTCTTATGATAACAAGCCTTTTGTTACCATTTGAGTTTGTTCTGAAATGTATGTTTTAGTAAAGGGATTAATATATTTTTGTAATGTTGAGATTAGTATATTTTTGTAAATTTCTGGTTATTCTTAAATCTTATCTAGTTTAATAGTGAAAGATAACTTTTATCTAATAAAAATAGGATAATTATTTATTATATTTGAATGGAAAGGATGTGTAAAATTACTATTCATTGTTTCATTATTGAAGAGTGGTTTTTTATTTTCATTTTTCTATGATTTTTTTACATTTTTTTCATTTTTTCATTTTTGATTTTTTTGTTAAATAGGTTAATCAAAGCTAAAATAATTGATAGAAACAAGAATATGAATCTTGGATTTTCACCCTTTCAAAGCACAATTACAATTCAAATTCTCAACAAACCCATAGTGAACTTGGGTCACTCTTAGGGTGAACCCAAGGGCCACCCAAACAAAAAATTAAAAAAAATTGATTTTTTAAGAAATTTTCATAGACAAAAGTCCCAAATACCTAGTTTTTCTCTTAAGTAATAAATTGTGAAAATGGCATGTGTCATGAAGGTTTGTATGGTTTCAAAGGTCTTAATTTGGCCTTGGTGGTAGGGGCTTTGCCCCTCGACCTTGCCCTATATTGCAATAGGGAATGCGCTAGGGGTGTTGCCCTCGAACCTTGCAAGGGGGGTTACCCCTCAACCCACTGGGGGTGTTGCCCCCAGATCCCCATGAGGGGCACTGCCCCTCAACCTCGTTGGGGGTGTTGCCCCCAAACCCCCATTAGGGGCATTTCTCCTTAACCCCATTGGAGTCTCTACTCCCAAAACCCCCACTAGTTATTGGGATCTCTTGTCACATAGCAAACTTGATTACAATAAGTTTTACGCGTGGAAATCATGACTGACAACTTAGACAATTATCTTTATCACTATCATAATATCATTGATCAATGATGAAGTATCATACTATTAGAGATTCAAATGCCATCATTATTCAAACTAGATTGTAATTGAAAATTTGGAAATTGTTAGTGTCTAGTTATTATATATGCACTATGAAGTATGCTTTGTGCAATGCAATGCAATTAGTGATATGGACATAAACAACAAAAATCTATATTCGACAATTCATGGGCTAAACTCTCAATTTTATTTGCTCTATATATCTCAATTCTCTATGCTATTGAAATGCTCTTAAATTTCAAAAACATGTTTTTGTCTCATTTACTATATTTTTTTAACTTTTTTTTTTAAATCCGATTTTTCCCATTTAAATCCCGATTTAAAAAATATTCTTGTACTTCCAATTTGCCAATTTTTTCCCCAAAAGATTTTTGCTGCTATGGGTAAGATGTATCTATTGAAGGTGAGTGAATCTTGTGATTTTTTCAAGTTCTAAAGATTTTTCAATTCTTGTAAAGAAATGTTTTGAGTTTTTTAAAACCTTTTATATGTAATATACTGGTTATAATGTTTTTTTAGTTAACACAGTGTAGGGATTAAATTTGGGATATTTTTTTTGTTTTGCTTTTCATACATAATAGTTGGTAGTTCTAGTTTAGTTGGCCCGCATATAGAGAGCTCGTTTAAATTTGACACATCGTCACCTCTTTGATGACTTACAACCATTATTGAGCAATTTTTTGGTGGTGGGGTTTATTGTTGGTGTTGTAGCCAATGTGGGAATGAATATAAGAGATTTTATAATCAAGTGAAAACTCATCTATGCACTATAACTGGCTTAGGAATAAGAGTTTGTCTAGGGCCAAATAAAAAAGGGTTGTCAAAGGAACAAATAATAGGACATATCAAAGAATAAGAGGACACTAACATGGTATGTAATTGATGAAAAGAAAGAGTACATTCTCTTTTCAAGTAAGGATCACAACAATCTTGTAGTGTATTAAGAAATCTGGCTGGCTTGCATCCTTGTTGCAATTGGCATTGCTTGTTGCATTTATAGCGATGGGTCTCCATTCAACCTTGTGAAGTCACCGTATTGCTAGAATATGGTGACAACAATTGCTAATGCACCTGTTGATTACATTAGTCCTAGGTATGAAAAGGTGCACACCACCTTATTGGCCAATAAAAAAGCTTTTTATAGAGGCATCATTGAGATCAATCAAGGATAGATGGTCCAAAAGAAGAGTGTCCAATTTTGATGGATGGAAAGATTACAAAAACAAATCAGTAATTAATGTCATTGCAATGTCCCCTAAATAGGTGATTTTTTGAAGGTAGTTGATTGTGAGAAGCAAGTGAAGGATGCAACCTTCATTGCCAATTTTCTTATACAAGCCATTGAGATGTTGGGCCATGAAAATGTTGTCAAAATCATAATAGGCTGCTCAAATTGTAGGGCAGCTAGTTCAATTGTGGAAGGTACTTATGGGCAGGTCTTTTGGACACCATGTGCTGTCCACTCTCTCAATTTGATATTGCAAAAGATTGGCACAAAGATTGAGTTGGTCAAAGAAATTTACATGAAGACCGAGGAGATTCTAATATTTGTGAAAAATCATCATATGTCACATGCCTTCTTTAGGACCTTTTCCAAAATGGAGTTGTTAAAAGTAATTTTATCTTTTAGTTTTTAAATTTTTGATGTCATCCATTTTTAATTTGTTTTATTTTTTACACCATGTTAGGTTGTCAAGTCTTGATTTGCATCACACATAATCATCTTGAGGCGACTTGTGAAGGAGAGACATTGAGTGCCATGGTCATCAACACTTTTTGGAGTGTATTGAGGCAATCACATTTAGTAAGAGTCCAAAAAGTCAAAGCATTGATCCTAGATGATAAGTGATGGGCTTATGTAGAATATGTTTGAGTTTCATTGAGCTCATCATGAGTATGATCAGGTATGTTAATATGGATTAACCATGTTTGGATGAAATTTATGATGGCATGGACTCCATGGTTGAAAAATAAGGACCATAATAGAAGCCAAGAAGCATGACCACATGAAAACATTTTTCAAAAGAGTGCAAAAGTTCATTGTTGGCCGTTGGAATAAGATGACCATGTTCTTCCACTCTTAGCATTTGCTTTGTTGATACTTTCCTTACCAAGGATGTTGGCACCTTATAGAAATGAAGAGGTTGCTACAAGGTACAAGAATGCATTTAAAATAATATTCCTAGATATAGATATATAGAGTGTTGTCTTGAGTGAGTCTGGCCACTTCATATCTTTAAATAATCATAATGTTTGTGCTCTTCAAGAAAAGTACAAAAAAGACAGTCATGAATGGTGGTACTTACATGGCCAAGGCTCTATTTACCTATAACCTCTTACAATAAAAGTTATATCTCAAGTATGTATCTTTTTATTTTTTAACTTTCTCATTTTTCTTTCGCTATTTTATGTTATAATTTATATTTTATAATCGTAAATGTTGTATACAAATTCAATAGGTTGTGAGTTCTTCTTCAGTTGAGCAAAATTGGAATACATACTCTTTTATTCACTTAGCTAACACAGCCAATTGTATGCAAAAAATGTTGATGATTTGATCTTTGTGCACTCCAACTTGTGTCTTTTGTCACATACAAAATTTGATTATAGTGAGGAGGTGACAAGGAACTGAGATTTAATTTTTGAGTGTGCTGACTTGGAGGCTACTTTTGCACAACTTGTTGAAGTCTTGTTGATGTGATTTTTGTGACCGCACCAATCAGCAGAACAAAGTTGTCCTAAGGCTACTCCATTCTCTCTTGATCAAAGTATTCCGTGCACTAAGATTGCGAGATAGATCGCACGTTCAACTCCAAGGTTCCGAAATGCTTTGGAATACCCTCAGTTGGTTGGTTGTGAATTGCTGTTTTCACGAGGGGACTTACACAATTGTTCAAAGCTCTTGCAGTTAACAGTAGATGGATGATTTGAAGGGGATTTTGTGCGTATGATTTGGCAGTAAGGTATGTTTTCCTAAAGCTAACCAGAAATGAACTGAATGTAAATGAGTATGAGGGTAAGAAGGTTCTAGATTCTATTCTAAGGCGGGACGTGGGATCAATCTCAACAGTTTCAACCGAACTCTGCTCCGCCTCACGCTGGACAACTTACACAAAGTTGGTGCAATCTTCAAGGGGATAGCAAGAAATTTTCAAGCTACAATTCGACACCAAGATACCGTCAAGACGACGCATATCAAAATATGAATTGCAACTGAAGTTAGGCTTATAAAATTCTCCAGTAGACCACGCAAGGCAAACTTGCTGTCGGCAAACTGCTAGTGGTATGGAATGAAACGAAGTTGCTTTGATCAACACCACAAACCCACAACTAATATCTACTTGCATGAAATGGAAATGCTATTCTTAAACTATTTTATGCTACTTTACGCTACTTGGAATTGAAGGGATGAAGAAACCATGCTAGCTATGCATAACAAAGATGAATTCCACCATCAATGAAAGGATCTTCTATTATGAAAGTTTTACACAACAATCTCTTACAAAAGCTTTCAAAAGGAAAACTTTCCTTCTCATCCAAACTAAGCTAAACTATCAAGCTAGCTCTCTAACAAAATGTCTCCAACTCTACTATCTAATTCTAATTCTAATCTCTAATTCTAATGAATTACAAATGAGGGGGACTCCCCCTTTTATAGATAGCCCAGTCCAATGGACGACTCAGATTACAATCAAATCAAAGGCTCAGATTGAGCCACCTCAGCCCTAACCCTAAAAACTGCCAGAATAGGGAGTGGTACATTAAATGAATCAAAGATTCTCACTCACTCCCAAAATAGTAAAGGCAATTAATGCCCACAATCAGTCTTCTAGAAGATCATCATCCAGAAGTGCATTCCCATTCTCCTTTTCTCTGACTACAAACTCAATGAACCTGGAAAGTACAGCCTCAACCTCATGAACTGAAATAGGTGGAATGCAATCAAGCTAAAACTCTAACACTGTGACTGACTGCTCATGCCTTGTGTAAGATTTTCTCCAAGCAACAAAGGCATCATGTGTGCTCTGAATCAAGCCGGAGAAAGTAGAAGTGTTCTCAAAGTCGTCTTGTACAAAGGTCTTCAATTCTAAAAAGAAAGGCACCAGCCTACCCCTCAAATTATCAGTAGCCACCTCATCGGGATTCAGTCGTCTAGCAAAGATTGCCTCCAAGGTGTTATGGACTCCATCAATGATGTTTGTCATAGCCTTTCAAACTCTAGTTGAATCCACCTGTGCTGTGTCAAAGAAACCACCCCCTGTGATTATTGAAGAGTACCATCTAGAAAAGTCATACCTATCATTCTCCTGAATGACTCCTCCATCAATCAACATCCGCAAAGGAACATGCCTCAATGCCTCTAGACGCTGAATGACTTTGCTCTGATAAATGGAAGCA
>VDFB02322926.1:0-55356 GCA_007258455.2 Sequoia sempervirens
ACGAAAAGCCACCCTCCCTAAGACCCCTAACATAAAACAAATCCAGGCAAGGGTTGAACTCAACAGATAAAGCACATAACTCAAAACCAAGCCACGTGAGGCATAACTCATCTTGGGATAATTCATAACAAAATTCAACAACCCGCACAACTCTTCCATCATAAAACCAATACGTTTCAACTCCAAAAGTGTAACCAAGACGAGGATAACATTCAAAAATCAACATGCTTCTGGAACAAGATTTCACAAATTACAACCAGGTTCCCACATCCAAGAGTAAAATTTACAACCATTAAATGGAAAACGATAACAAGACCACATGATTTCATAGCTTAAGGAAAACAATTCACTCAATTGTATAAAATATTTCAATTTGAGTTGATATAAGAAAACACAATATGTTCAACAAAATTTATATAATTTGTTGCCTATAATCAAACCATAATTCTACATCAAAATATTTAATTCTTAAAAAAAACACAAAGAACATCAGATATATATATATATATATATATCTACAATAATACATTAAATTTTATTATAATAAGAATCATTAATATTTTATTTCTAAAAAATTACATTTCTTTATTTCTATTTTTTTTAAATAACATAATAAATATATATATAAATAAAATAAACAATAATAAAACATATATATATATATAAATATATATATTTATTTATATATAAATATATAAAAAAAAATGAATTTAAAAGGATATACAGGGGACCAAGTGGGGTACATGCTTGGTCTAAAATGAGAGCTGACCCAATGCCAATGAGTCCTCTGATTACAACAGATAAAGTAAGGATTGATGTGGCAGTCCGTGCCACAGGGGGGCGGGGTGGGTACGGCCTGCCATGCCCTCCCCAAACCCCAACAAAACCATAATCATGGATAGAATTCGATTGCCCTTTTTAAATTTTAAATTTTTATTTAATCTTTAATTTATTTTTATAAAATAAAATTCTATCCTTTACCCAGTACGTACGCCGATGGTAGTCGGCCATGAATTCGATTTTGAAATACAATTTTTGAATAACTTTAAATGTCAAGAATATAGTTTAATATATATATATATATATCACTCCACATAATATAATATGATAAATCACAGATTCTTGAAATAAACTTTTGATATATTTAAATATATAAGTATATATATATATATCATATAATATCCATTTCTCGTTCAGAAGTAAATCCACAGCACAACAAAAATTATATATATATAAATATATCTTTTATCCATCAATAAAACAATTAGGCTATAATTTCCTCTATAATAAGAAATCAGGTAACTTTCTCTGTACTATATCTGAGTTCAACTTATAATATTTTTATATAAGAATATGTATATATATATATACCAGAAATGTATGTATATATATATATTCAAATTAACCTATTTATTAAAAGAACAATGTCATTTATAAACAATTTATAAAAGGAGCTACAAAATATTTTCAAGATCATAGAAATTCCTTCATGATAGTTTTCTATTTATCAACTATGAAAATTTCTAACAAAGATCCTCCTTTCAATCGTATTTATTCATTTACTAATTTATATCTTTTGAGTCAGAAGACTAAAGGAGAAAACGAGTGGAACCTGGAGTCCTGCGCTCTCGAGAATCGGATGAAGCTTGCTTGATCCCGATGGCCTGTACGAAGTGCTTCAAATTCCTGCTTCGATATCTCCTCTACAGAATTTTGTGCTCGAACTCGAATCCGATTATTTGTTCAGAAGACTCTCCAGAATAACACCAGCAAAAGATTGACAATCTCTTTCTAAAACTCTCTTCAAAATATAGCAAGCAAAAGAATGAACTTATATATATATATATTTTTAAAACTTCAGAAGATTCAAAAATACATAACCATTAACTTGTGCAACTTCTGTCTCAATAATCCTCTGTGTGTGAAAACTCTCCAAAAATTTTAGTTAAATAAAAGATAATACCATTCCATTGCAAAAGCTCTAAAAATCATCAATAAAAGAAATTATATCTTTGAAAGCAAGCTTTTCAGTCAAATCTCAATTCTCATTCGTTCACACAACTTTTTCATTCTTTTATTTATTTATTTTTCTATTTTCAATACTTTTTGTTTTAATTTCCGTTTTTACAACTTTACTTGCAAAGCACATTATGTAATTAATTCAAATAATTTATTCTAACAATTATCCTCAACAGGATAATTAATTATAATAATAAAACACAATTCAATATTTTAATTATCATTTAATAAAATACATGACTTTTAAAAATAACTAAAACATTTAAATATTTAAATACAATTTAATCTAACATTAAAATAAACAATCATTTCCATCATTTAAATAAAATAAATCACAGCTTATAAAATACCAACATTAATAAAATACGACATAACACAACCAAAAACCACAATAACGACAACTACAAAAACGTACAATAACAATCAAACAAGACGGTCTGACATCATGGGACAGGATGACTTCCAAGTCATCTCTGTTTCAACATTATGTCGTTGGGTTATTGGTGCTCGCCCTGTCTTGTCGAAGCAGGTGGAATCGAGACTATGTACCTGCAATCCCTGCATACAAACGAAGTCGTGTACATGTGCATACATATATAAAAAATCAAAGTATTGCATTGTGAGAAGGAATCGCAGCGTAGCAAGGCACCTGCGAACGAGTGGTGCTACACTGTCCTTCATCACATCTATCCAAACAATATAATATAACCGATAAATTAATCATTTCTAAACTAACAAATCATATCATAACATAATTTACTAAATTAATGCATCGCAATGTTATTGAAATAAAACTAATATCACCAATCACAATACCATATGAATAACCATGTCCTCAAATGTATAGGCATAAACATCAAGGTCTACTAACCAATCCAAACAATAACAATCTCATCATAGTATCAAAGTACCAAATCAAAACATAAAAAAAATAAATCTAAACCGTAACAGGAGGGGTATTACATCCTCCCCCCCATAAATTTGGCTTACTCCTGGAAGCCGACAAACAAAACAAAATAAGATTCCCTAATACGGGAGGCATCCACACACACCAAATTGGTGAACTAGTCACCATCACAAACCGGTATCACACTAACACATAAGAGTAACAAATAGTAACAAAGAATATCAGTAACATGGGGGTATAACACAACATAAGAAGCGCTACATTAGTTTCCTATATCGTAGAATTCTCATGGGCTCCCGAGTTAGCTGCATGTCTGCTACCTATAGTCTCCACATTTGTGCTTTGATGCCCTACCTGGCGGTCATCAACTACTTCAATTGCTCTGTGGATCTGACCCGCATCATCCCCTGTTGGCTCTGTGACTATCGATCTCTGACTGAATTCAGGTGTGCTCCTTTGAGGACATTGCCTAGCTATGTGACCCTGCTGGCCACAAGAGAAACATCCTGCATTTCTGACATTTCTTCTACCTCGAGGAGGTGCACCATCCTGTCAAAGTCGGCCCCTACTAGCTACAGTCTGAGTGCTTCGAGTTGACTGGTCAAGCCGATAAAGTTGGGCTCGCAACCAACTCTGAATTCTCCTAAACAAAAGACGCCCACCAATTCGGACACCCATCATCCAAGTCTCATCCCCCATACCACCACTATGACTATGGAAGGTAGGAGAACGTTCCCTTAAGAGATCCATTATAAGTCTTACTACAACTGAAACACCTCTTCTCCTAGGGAACCTTTCTCTTTCCCTTACCATTTGTTGATTTCTCTCCTATCTTGGGCCAAGCCGGTTAAGAATTTCCTCAAGCAAGGGGCATAATTGAGGGCCCAAATGTTCCTCATGACCACCCTCATGGACATTAAAAAAGAGAGTGCTCTGATGACCACCCCTATCAAGGTCGCGACCTCTAGGAATTGTCCTACAACACCACCGAAGAACAAGTTCCAAATATTAGATGAGAACAATAGAAGGGAAGTAAATAAAATCTCAAGAATCTAAGTACTATATCCATGCATTATTCACATACACACAAATTCACATCACCGGGAATCACATAACGAGGCTACACAAGGGTCCATCTGGACGCCGGAAGCAACATACTAATCCACAATACATAATCCATGAGCCAAGAGCGAAAATCCATCTCACATAATCCATACCTCACACTCAGTGGCTTGATGGTGTTAGGCCACACACACATGGCGAGACCATCCAAACAAGACCACTATGACCCATCTCTTGTTGTACAAGGTGGTTAGCCTCCAAGAGTTAGTCATCACACATAGGTGGGTAGTGGTTCCTAGCTATAAAATAGCCTCACATACCCCCATCCTTAAGGTTCCCTGCGTTTACTTCCTCGTATACACTCACCAAGTCCGCCTCATACTTCCTTGGAGAGGAATCACAATACAACACATGGCCGACCTCAAAAACAACAAGGATAAACTAGTTTAGCCACCAAAGTCATAAAACAAACATCAAATAAGATTCAATTTCAACAGTAAAGCAAGAAATGCGCGCAATGTCAACACTAAATCAAATGTAACCACGAGGGCTACGAGAGAATAAGTCACAAAGTGTGGCTAAACCATTACAATCAAACATAAACAAAATGTCAGCCTTCAAGGTCAATTGAAAATCATCAACAATCATATAGGAAGTCCTCAATCTTCAAAATTGCATAATACAACACTGTGTGACTAGATACTAGCCACCAAATGAGGAAGGAGGGAACATGGGTAGAAACCTGTGTGGCCACTCATGCCAGTGCTTGAGTGAGCCACCGTCCACTGACCTGAAGTGTACTCCTGAAGCTGCACCCTACCTCGCGTCGTCCTGTGACAGTCATATGCGGCCGAAGAAGAGCATGCCCGGCGTGTCGCAGCAGCGCGGTCTGCGTAACCGAAAGTAAGGCGCAGCGCCAAACACACCGCGTAAGCGATACCTCATGGAGACGCGTGGGGTACTTTCGTGCGATGCGCCGAGGTATACATAGCGGGACATGCCGCTATGTAATTATTGAACAACTTGTCAAAAGCAAACGCGGAATATCCCTCTGGTGTGTGAAGAAATTTCCATTACACTCATCACACAAGTAGGCTATCGCTAACACAATCTCATAGTACCTTCACGTGTCTATGCCGTGGCATAAATCCCTCGAAGGCCCGACTCACTACCATCGACAACAACGTCATCATCTTGACCTTTGTGTGGCGGAAGATCATTAAGGGTGTGGCATCATTTATCCATTGCATCATCGCCAGGAGCATGTGCGGTCTGATGCATAATATATATGAGCATATCAATATGGGGCTACTCGAGCTTCACCTCTCATACAAATGAGGTTGATTCGCTAATGCTAGGTCAACGTCCCTATGGATGGCCAGGCATAAACTAACAATCCAATACTACTATACTCAAAACTATGGGGTTTAGGCTAGCACATATGGATCAAGTACCCTGATCCATCATAAGGGGAAGTAGTGAGTACGTTTCCTCGGGATCGGTTGAGCTAAGACTACTCTACATCGCAATATGCATACACTACACACTCCGCCCAAGGAACTTTGTGGCTGCTACTACCCATTCATAGATTGAGGGACTAGAGAACCAAAAGAAAAGAATCCATGAAACTAGCTTTTGGCTACTCTTATATGTATAGATTTTCAACCACATGTGGGTTGGCCCTCAATCAGGTAACAAACATACAAACACACATAATGGTATGGTTAATCCCACACCAAAACAACATATTCAGAATGGATGGGTACACCGTATCTCCATCCTAAGACCTGTGGGTTATGGGCCCACAAAGCAAGTACGGGGTATTCACAACACTCAACCGATGCACAGTTACTGGTTTCTCACATTTACAAGGGAAGTACAATTACATACATAATTCCACAAGTACACTTACTTTCCAACAACTACGTGGTTCAAATCTTTACATCCTTTCCACAATCCAACATGATCATTGTGATCACTTAAGAACTTCACTTAACAAATTCACTAGGACAACATAATGGGCTCATATGGAACTAGAGTGCCCAGTATATGAACCTAGTGTTCTGATACCAAGTTGTAACGCCTGTCGTGCAAACCCCAAAGAACACACACATAGCAAATAAATTTTTTTTTTAACAATAAAATTAAACATGCAAGAACATTAACCATAATCACATAACACATTACATTACACTATTACGCTTAGCTCTCTGGGGCACGCGAGGTTACTTCACAAACAACTAACAACGAAAATAAAAGATAACAACATAACCATGAATAAGAATACATCCAATAACCAAGAACGAGAATATTAATACATCACATAATACAATCATAATGAATCTCTTTTAACAAGTTACAATTGATCCTAACTATTACATCATCATTTATACAATACATTACATGATTTGATGAATGAATTACAATTACAATTCCCAAACATGTGGGATGATACAAAGTACAATAACATTTGAATTACAAATGATCTACTGGAACAAACTCCAACTGAAGGAATGCTGCAAACAAAGAATGTTGATGGGGAACCCAACGGGTGCGGACCACGTTCCAACCAACCATGTGAATTATGAATAACTCACCCCCCGTGCTCAAAGGTGACAAGGAAGTTAACTTGACCATGATTGTCAAACCGACTCCATGAACAACATAGTACAAATCCAATTACAACACAAGGTTACAATGACATACTCCACAACATTCACGAGTCAAGAAATAAGATAAAGATAAGAAACTCGCCACAATTAATCAAAGCAATGACAATTAAACAAGTCCAATGAACATTCATAAATCATTCTCAAAAGAATTTGAAACACATTAAGCATACAACTTTCAAAACACATTTCCAGAGGAAATAAGCAACAAAGCAAACGTGTGTCTCATGGAGAGTGTCATCGCATAGCTCTCATGGGATCTCCTAGCCCTTTCTCCAACTGAGGCGCCGACCCCCACGAAAAGCCACCCTCCCTAAGACCCCTAACATAAAAAAAATCTAGGCAAGGGTTGAACTCAATAGATAAAGCACATAACTCAAAACCAAGCCACGTGAGGCATAACTCATCTCGCGATAATTCATAACAAAATTCAACAACCCGCACAACCCTTCCATCATAAAACCAATACGTTTCAACTCCAAAAGTGTAACCAAGACAAGGATAACATTCAAAAATCAACATGCTTCTGGAACAAGGTTTCACAAATTACAACTAGGTTCCCACATCCAAGAGTAAAATTTACAACCATTAAATGGAAAAAAATAACAAGACCACACGATTTCATAGCTTAAGGAAAACGATTCACTCAATTGTATAAAATATTTCAATTTGAGTCGATATAAGAAAACACAATATGTTCAACAAAATTTATATAATTTGCTGCCTATAATCAAACCATAATTCTACATCAAAATATTTAATTCTTAAAAAAAAACAAAGAACATCAGATATATATATATATCTACAATAATACATTAAATTTTATTATAATAAGAATCATTAATATTTTATTTCTAAAAAATTACATTTCTTTATTTCTATTTTTTTTAAATAACATAATAAATATATATAAATAAAATAAACTCTCTGAAGGCAACTGAATTTTTCTATCAAAATGGACTCTAGCTGCCTCTACAACTCTACTGAAATCTAGAAAGCATAAAGACACCCACAAACCACTTGACAATACCCAAACCCATCCCAACTACCCAACTACCTTTCAAAGATTCACTGCTTTCCAACTACAATTCAGAATCTTTAACTATGAATTTTGGGGTGCATTGGCATCAATTATATACACTTTTTTCCACCCATTTCGCTCCAGACTGAGACTGTTCAACTAATAATTGACAATGTGATTAATGGGTTTTAAAAAAATATGGGTTCACAAGTTATTCTTTCACAGTTCTTTGTTCGTCTGTTTCTGAAGATACTTTGTGATTCCAAAAGGTCTTCAAAAGTGATAGGCAAGTTAAAGATTCCAACAAGTATACGTAATGAATGAAAAAACTCTGAAATGTGTGGGCTCCCTATACAACTGTCATGGCATTATCTGCCGCCTCTTGTCTTTATCATGTTTCGTTAGGCATTGAAGTTCTGTTAAGTTAATCATAAAGCTGACTAATTGCAGAGAATTAGTAGGGAATAATTCTCTTTATGATTCCTTTACCGCCGAGCTTTATGACAGATGGTCCCACGGATGATTCTTTCACCGACTCCACATTAATAGTCAAAAACTGATAGCAGACAAAGGATTTTACCTCTTTTTCCAACGAAATTACAGAAAACGTCAGAATTGAGTGCAAACTCAGAACCCTCATTGAATAAAAGAGTAGTAGTATCCCAATCAGATTCTTCTTCAGAAAATCCAAATTAAGTCCTACATGAGTATAAGAACGCATCTATAATTCAAGGTCAGCAGCCGGCAGGACACGCATCTATAGAAATCTTATTGGGTCTGTGAGGTGATAAATATCGGGTCAAATGCGATAATTCTTGGGAACCTTGAGTGCGTGTCACTAATTCCAGGATCCAAAGAAACTTGGATTAGGTGGGGGGCAAGGGACAAAAGACGAGGGTTCTTTAATTTAAAAATCAATATTTAAACACTTTAATCATTCTAAATTAAAGAAGAGAAGGGACTAATAATAGGAGGGAGATTAAGATTTGGACTCTATGAATTTACATTAAGGTCTTTCTTCACCATCAATGTGTCTTTCATAATGTTGTGTGTAGTCTCATTCTCTTTTGTGTGGTTGATGCAATAAGGTCATTTGCTTATGAAGGTGTCTTGTATAAATGTAGTCATATTTTTTGTGTATCTACAACTTGTTTCTTTCAATAAAACTTGATATTTAGATAGGGTAGTGCCTTAGGAATTTTTGGGGGCTTGGCCTATGGAGGTTGAACAACAAAATCTTCTCGACTTATAAATTCAAGCCATGCTTGTGTGCAAACTGCAAAAAGGAAACAAACATTGTATCAAACATCTCATCTTATATATCAAAATTGAAATCAAATGCAACATCTAGTGTTCTAATCAATACAAAATCAAAGTATAAATATAAACTTCTCACTTAGATCACTGACCCGCTAGTGGGGATCTATGGGGGTGGCGAATGTGATTGTGCCTAGAATCTCCTTGGTGTTGAGGGCACTATAGTGGCAGCTCTGCTCATCTCCCCATGCTCATGTTGACTTGACACTCCATCTATAGTAGGTAGTGCTTGTGATACATGCAATTGGGACTTGGACTTCCCCTCAACGGTATCACTGACCTCCTCCCTTTGCCCTCGTCACCCTCTTACTATTGGTGCCAGTTGATCTTTATCATCATCATTACCCTCATCATCATCTCCCTCCTCCTTTGACTTGTCTCCTCGATGTGCCCATGGCTTGGGGTCATCATTTGGGTGGTCTGCGTGAAACATGGGGGTAGGATGAGCTATGCTTCACCATGCTGTATATGTTGGGCTTACACCCACATCATTGACACTAGACACGAGGGTTGCATCCCACTCCTCGTCATCAGAGTTGTTTAGTGTGATGTCTATGGTGGTAGGCCTGGCCATGTCTTCGAGTCTCATTTCACATGGCGAGCGTATGTAGGTCGATCGTGCAATGGGAAGCCCCTCTACATGATTGAATTGTCTCATCACCTAGTCAAAATAGAATGGCATTATGAAATGCTCTAGGCGATTGACGAAGAGCCGGTCCCACTACTTCCTCGCCATTTGTCGAGTCTACCCTCCCTGAAGTTGCAAATCCTTATAGGGCCTCCATAAGACGTTTGTGGGCTATAATCTGTCAAAAATGACCTACCAATGCAACAAGTCATAAAATTTTTGTGGCCTCCTCAAGGCATAGGTGTGTGCCCATGGGTAGGTCCAGATTGGCTCCATTGGGAATCCCATGAGACGAGTGAATGTGATGTGCTTTAATCCACACACTTGAAGAAGTGTGCAAGTCATTAGGCTATGCGCCTTGTAATGCACATAACACCCTAGATCATGGTATAAATGATCCAACATGCTCCATCCTGGTGTATGATAAGACCCAAGGTTGCTTGCACTGCCTAGTGGAAGTCTTCCCACTGTCTACTGCCTGAAACCTGTCTCCAATGGTTTCCAGTTGAGCTTGGAGATGGCCCAAACTCTGCCCCAACTCTTTTCAAAGAGTTTCCAACTTGTGCTTTACCTCAGGTAACCAATCACCTTCTTGTACTTGAAATCTTTGTCTCTGCACCTAGAAGATTCCAGATGCCAATCTCACCATTTTGTTTGAACTGCTTATAGGGGAACTACAGGTACTGTACTCATGCTTTTCATATCCCAATGGATCCATCTTGTAGGGTGTTCAATCATCAAAATACCCGATTTCATGAAAAGGCATTGGTGAGGGCTAGATCCTACTAGCCCTTACCAGTCAGTTTTTGCCCTTTCCTGCTCAAATTCACCAAAAGACCAAACAGATAAATTCCACTTCCTGACACCCTTTTCTGAGCTTTAAATCCTTCACCTGATTTCAGACCTTTGTCTGTACCGTACCATTTATTTCTGCAAGCAAGAAAGGTTAGGGTAAATGGACCTAATAACTAGGATTTTGAAACTTTCTTGTTGATTCCTTCCATCATTTGATTGTTCAGACCTAAATCCTCTTCAGCATGTTAAAATGTGACAAATACCATCATGAAACCGTACAGTATCGTACTGTACCTTCTGCCCCTGTCTTAGTTCTCTAATTTTCTTCTTCCAAACTTCTAACCGAGTCCCCAATGCTCGCCTAGAGTTTGGAATAATAACTCTTTGCTTGGCTCCTTGTAACTCCTAATGCTAAGTATGTACAAAGGCGTGGCTCCCTTTCCATATTCTGCTGATCTCAGGAGTTTCCCGTGGACAGAGATTATGAGGGAGCCATGAGAAATCAAACGGGACTGTCCAAAACCCAAAGATTAAACTCTACAACCTTAAGCAATATTCACAAAACACAAAAGTAACCCAAAGCTCTTTTATCTACAGTGGAAAGTACACCTTATATCATTCGAGAAACACAAAAAAAAAATAGTGAGGACTATATATTCAACGCCTTTCACCCGACTGTTTCTTAAGAATTCGGTGTAACTTAGAAAACAGAGACTTTAATCATAGTTCACCATACAAAATATAAATACCATGCATGTATTTTAATCTAGGAACTATCTACAGAGAAAAAGGTACGTGTGCATGCTAAAAATAACTCTGATCAAATGTTAAAACAACGCGTATCATGCATAACACCCAGTTGTCAGAAAACACACGGTGTTTTCAAACCAGAGCATAAACAAGAAACCTGCTCACTGTCTTTATTCTTATTCACACACAAACTGATTACAAAGTCTCCTATCAATTGTTTTCGACCATCCTCATGATCTTCCCATCTTTTGCCGCCATAGAAGAGAGCATTTCTAACGCCCATATCCCTGACTTTTAGGGAATTCTTAAAATTTTTTGACAGTTACATGCAATCAAGCTATATTTCCATGCAACCATGCAATCTTCGCCATCTTTCCTTCTTTTTAGGATATCCCACTCTCCATCTCGAGCAACCACTAAGTAAACTGCCCTTGGCATCTTCTAATAGCGAGGAAATGGCTAATACAAGCTTAATACTTTAAATGCTATCATTTTCTGTTTTAAGCTAAGCAAAACAAAATTTAACACAAAACATAACTAAAGATAGCCTTAGTCCTAGTGACTAGCTACTCCCACACCAAAATTCAAGACCTCTAAGGTCCAACCTAAATACAACAATCTCTGACTTGGTTAGAGTCAGCACAAACCAGAATTTTGCAAACAAAATGAATGGGTGCTCCTGCACCACATCCCTAGGTGAAGATGGTCCTCTGGCCCTCCATCACATGAATGATATGTACAAGGCCCTCATGAATGTGAGAGCCTCGCTCATTTGGCACTACCATGAGAGCGATGGTTGTGATCATGATGCAGTGGATGATTGGTTTGGTTGAGGCACCATTTAGTAACCAACATTTGAAGATTTTCCTGATGGTCTCACCTCACATGAGCAATCATAGGATTTGGTACATATTCCGTAGTGTGAATGTCATCTCCCCCAGTGGAAAACAAAAGGTGGAGGTGTTAGCATCCCGTCGATCCATGAGAGCCATCAACATTAGGTCATGTAATCACACTATGGGCATAGTATATACCCACCATAGCTCGACATCTCTATGATGTTCCACGTTTGCGACTGTCAGTGTTTACACATAGCCACACAACAATATTTACATGTGGGCACCCACATGCTCTCGCATATCTAAAGGAACCTGTTGTACATGTGGCCATTTTTACATTGGGGCCTGATCCCACAATAGTGTGTCCCACTTTTGGGACATCTTGATTTTTTTTCTTTCTAAAATCACATATTTTTTAGAAAAATTAATGATTTAATTCTTGAAGGGTTCCGTCTAAAGTGGTTTACATCGAACACCCTTAGATAGAACCCCCCTTAGATAGAACCCCCCTAGGCTTTAACAAAACCATTGATGGAGTCTCCTCCATACTTGTAAAAATATTGAAAAATAACCAATTTTGTTTCGCCCTTTGGGGGATCAAATGAAGTCATTTGGAAATGTCATTTTGTAATTGTGCAACCCTTAGTATTAGCTTTAAAAAAAATATAATGTATATTATGTTTTTTTAAAGATAATATTTTAATTTCTTCTCCTAATGAATGCAGGTCCATTATGAGAAAACAATGACCTCTATTCAAAACACAAGGAAAAATAACATTGTTAGAAAAAACCCCAAAAATGCACTAGAGTCCACATAGTGTCATCATTTCAATGAAAAAAAGAGAAAGTAATTTTGACAAATATGCTACATGAAATGTGTTACAAAATAATATAGTTCTAAATTTTTTGTTAGTACTAATTTAAGAAATAGTAATAAATAAAATATTTAATTAAAAATTACTAAAAATTATTCATACTTTAGACATTAGAGTTAAAAGATATAATTCCAATAAGCTATAATTTTTTTTATTTGTAGTGAAAGTTTATGATATGAAATGATGTCACTCATAAAAATAAGAAAAAATAATTGAAAATTAAAAATAAAAAGGTATAGAAATAATTATTAAAAATAATTAAATTTATCTTGAATCTACCTAGAATATGCCACAACCCATGATGTTACATGATACTTAAATTATTAATTATTTGTTCCCTATAATAGACATAAATTGACAAACGTTAATTTTTTTAATTTTTTATTTTGAACATCCCAGTTAGGCCAAAAAGTGGGACATAATATTATGAGATTAGTTGGGGGCCAAACTTAGAGGGTTAGATTACTTCCGCTTTTTTAGAGTTTCACACATTTATTACTATTGCTATAAATTATTTTTCTAAGTTGATTGAATCCATAAGACTTACATCCACCATGACATCCTATTTGTGATTTTACTATGCATAATCATATCTTTATATTTATTTTTGCATCTATTATTGTCATAGAGAATTAAATCTTAAATATATATATGAATAATGTTTAACTCCTTTTTACCCACTATACTATTGAGGGATAAGGGCTAGATTTAGGATTTGACTAGGGAAACATCCTTATGTGAATGGTTGAGATTTGAATATATCTAGTATGAAATGGATGGATGAGATGAAAAGTTAGTTTGACTTTTGTGGTAAGTGTTAGGTCCAATGAATCTAGACAAGGTCTTTTTTAGGGGAGAGGGGCCCATAGTGGAGTGGGCTCCAATAATGGGGATATAAGTAGTCCTCAGTGGGCCTCATAGTGGAGCATCTTAATATCCAATTGCAAAACACCTTTTATCCATAAAGTACACAAACTGACAAATCATGTGATGCCACATTAGCGCACCAATAAAACATGACTTAGTGTACCACTATCAGTCTCACTTTTTTTTGAGCCTTTTTTAATACCTTAACAAAAAGCATGTTGATGTGGCATCATATTTGATGATGTGACACTAATTTTTTTTTTTTTTAAGTAGGTGAGTTGCCAAATAAATTGTTGTACAAAATTTGGACTGATCTGAAATTCCATTTAGGATTTTGAGAAACACAAAATTAGGGTGCTCCACTATGGGCCCCTCTCCCCTAGTCATGTACTCTCAATAATTAATTATATTATAATAAAATTATTTAATTAATTATTAGAGGAGGGTGTGTGGAAGGATAAATTAATTAAATAAATAGCAAATATGTATTTAATTAAAGTGGGGGGTAAAGGTGAAAAATAAATAAATAAAATAAATAGTAAATATTTATTTAAGTAAAGAGGAGGATAAAGGTGAAGGATAAATTATTTAAATAAATAATGGATATTTATTTAATAAATGGCTAGGATAGAGTAAAGTCAAGTGTGGTTAGGTATGGCCAATTTTAGGTGTCTACAAGTACATTTTAGTTTAATGACATTTTAAATTGTGCGATGGATGCTAATCATTACATGTTATCTTTTATTTTATAGATTTCTAAAGAAACACCTCATACATGTCCATTTCCTTTTAATTTCTAAAAAGACATTTAATTTATATGTTAACCACCTATTTTAATTTGACATGCATCCACCTATTGTTTCACACGCACATCAAAATATATAAAATAAAAAACCCATGCCCTTTTCACTTTTGTTTTAAGGCCACTTCAATTGAGTTATCGTATATGTAAAAACATTTAAATGATATTTCTTCCTACCATGGGTTCAAGGTTGCTCAATCTAAAGGTTTCAGGAAAGTGTGGTTAGAGGGGGATTCCCTAAATGTTATTAATAACTTGAAGAAATCTACTCCCCCTTCATGGATTGTTGAGTCCCTAATTTTAGATGTGGTGGAGCTATTGAACTCCTTTGATGAGTATTATATATCACATATTTTTAGGGAGGGTAATGGTTTAACCGATGTATTTGCTAATATTGGAGTTAGTGAACATAGGATATGGGAAGAGGGTGATCCCCTTCCTATAGAGGTCCTTGTTTGTCTTAATAATGATATATAAAAATGCTAAGGAAGGGGATTTTTTCATGATGACCTTTTTCCACATGAGCCTGATCACGTGGCAGGTTACCATTTGGTGTGACTCCGACTTGGATTTAGCATCATTTTTTGATGATTTGAAAATCACCTGTATGGGGCAGTGTTCAAGAATCATCATTTCCCTCTACCACCTTATTGTCTTCACATAGATTGTGGGTTGTTCTTTAGCTTTTTTCTTGAGGCTTCTTCTCATTTATTACAAATTTCTCAAGCTTATGGGGTTTGTAGCGTTTGTAATAATGGGCAGAGAACAAAACTGAGTCGAGCCTTTCTCTTGTGACACTCTGAAATCTAATGCTAAAATTTGGGAGATGCTGTAGTTGGGAGGGATTACACCTTATATTGAGAAACTTCATGGGAATGATCTGCAAGTGATAGAGATGTTTGTTAAGGGCTAGAAAAATAGGGTTTTAAAGCTGGGAGGGACTGAATTTGACATTACTGAAGACCTTATTGCTGGTATCACTGGCCTTTCTACTAAGGGTAGGAAAGTGTATGGAGACAAGAAAGAATCCAATGTAGGACTAGAGATTTTCTTTAAAGATGATGAAAGGAAGAAATTGGAGAGAGCTAAATGCGGGGGCTACTATCATAGCTCAATTAAGGCTATTTGGGGAGATGTCGTTGAAGAACTTATGAGGTGCATAACTCTTGATGGTCATTTCTTAGTCCTATCTCGTTATCATTTTTTTCTTCGCAATGACTTTAGGCACAAAAAGGTTTCTTTTCCTTTCTATTTGTTGGCATCTTTGGAATGTGGTATTAAGGATCATAAGTGTAATCCTGAAAACCCTATCCTTCATGTTGGTTTAATCCTCCTAATTTCAGATTATGCCAAGTCCTATGTTATTCCTAAGCACCCTGAGAAGGTTCCTAAGGGTAAGAAGAAGAAATTGGATTTGGAGTATGAGATCGGGTTTGATACTGATGAAGACTATGAACCTGACTCAGAAGCATCTATGGAAATGCATTTGGAGCCCCTTGCTCTTTTTAAGGGTGGTAAGAGAGGTAATACAATCTCTACGGAGTATGATACTAGTGGTGATAAGGAGGTTGGTGATAAATCCCTTGGACACAAAATTGGTAAGGGTGAGTCCTCTACCCTTAAGAAAGAGAAGAAAGCTACTATGGAGTATGATACTGGTAGTGATAAGGTGGTTGGTGATAAATCCCTTGGATGCAAAGCTGGTAAAGAGAAGAAAGCTGATGCTGGGGAAACGATTGGGAAGACCCCTATGTTTAGGTCTAAGAGAAAGTTGGGCTCGAAGGGCGGGAGTATCTAGAAGAAGGCTAAGCATGATGTCAGTCCTATCCATGAGGAGTCTATTGGTGTTGAGTCTCCTCTAAATATTGCTGAGGGGTAGGATAATATGGATGTGCATGATCAGGTCTTGAAGGTATAGAATAAAGGAAGGACTATTGCTAAAGAAATTGAGAGCTCTCTTTGCAAAATAAAAATTTTGGTTGCTAGCCAAAAAGGGAAAGAGGGGATTGAAAGCGAAAATATCAATAGGGATTCCCAGGAGGTCAGGGTGGATGCTACAGATGTTTTTAATTTCAACTAGGAGGATTTACCTAATGTTCTGGGCTTAGCAAAGGAGGGTTCCATCTCTTTGTTTAGGCTGTTTAAATGAGCTTTCCATGAATTAAATATGATTAATGTGAAGGTCCATGGGGCTGTTAGTAAAGTTGGGGTTTCTTTGGAATCCTTCTCTCTGCAAGCTCAAATCAACCAACTTTTTGATGCTATTAAAATTGTTGTTGATGAGATGTTAAGGCTGAATAAATTTTATGAAAAGAGGATTGTGGCGTTGGAAGAAAAGATGGAAAGGGCTAATCAGAAATTGGATAAGGTGGTGGATGTTAGCAAGACTATTATGAGGACTAAAGTGAAGGGTTTGACCATCCTCAATGAGAAGGCGAGGCAATGGATGGAGAAATCTTCAGGTGGTAAGGACTCAATAGGCATTGGACGTAGGAAGCTTCGTGTGGCAAAGATGTTGCTGGGAATGTTGTTGGTCTACCTAGTGTTTTGATTAAAGAGGTAAGTGAAATGGGTCCCTGTGCTCAGACCCACAATAAAACTAATACAAAAACTGGGGTACCTACCAAAGAGATCATTGTGGTGATTGATGTGCATTAGAAGATTATTGAAAGTGATATGGAGGTTGTTGCTATTTTAAAGAATTTGTAGTTGTTGTTTGTACTCCTCATTTTTGGCAACTGTTTTGTTAATGGTTTGTTGCTTGCTGGCTATTTTGCAATCATTGTGCTTATCTTTTGAAGCAACTTTCTTTTTTGTAAAGGGTTTTAGGGTCCCTTCAAAACTTGTTTTACCTCTAATCAAAAATATTTAAGTGATGTTTTCTTGTGTGAATTTGGCTCAAAAAGTCACATATTTGGATCCCCTTTATCATTGATCCCTAAAGTTTTATTCTTAGTCATTAAATCCATTTTCATCACCTTGGATTATATCCATAGGTATAGAATTGACCTATGCCACTTCTATACTCATAGATCTTGAACCTAAAAATTTAAAATTTAGAAGTCAAATTATTACATTTCCAACTACTTCAATAACTATTGTGAGCTTACTTAGAACACACTATTTATTTATGTATTTAGTTTTTTACATTTAAATATATTCATCCATTCATTTTAGATAATCAGGGGATGATCTAATGGTCATCAAAGGAACATGCTAGGGTTATTGATAAAAAAATTATGAGATCATTCTAGTAGTATTTATTAGAATATTAATAGAGTGCATCATCCCGTGTTTAATTACTATATTTGATTTTAAATAGAGTTAAACATATGGTATAATTCGGTTTTGAAAAAGGATAAATTAACCCCCATGATCCAATATATTCTTAAAAGGTGTTTTATAAACATGATCTATTAATAGACAAATCTTGACACAATAAGTCAAGGTGAAGAAATTTCAATCTATAGAATTATCCTAGATCATATCCCTAACTTATAGGTTTAGGTCTGTGCACCCATTTTAAATCCAAACTTGTGGAGATCACTTCCACACTCAAGGAAGTGAACCCATATAGGGTATAGTCAAATTTACAAGTAAAAAAAGCCTTGTAAAATCATAGAACCTTGGTGAATGGCTTTCCAACACTTGATAATCTTAACAACCTTGCACATTGGACCATAAAAACACTTATTTTTGTATAACCATTGAATGCTAGCCTTGAAAATAGATGCATATATTATATTACATTAGTCTTGAATCTATTATGTGTATAATCATGCAATATCATAAGTCTCTTGTACTTAAGCTTTGGAAAATTTAAAAATATCCTCAAGCATATTTCATTTGCTTATGATTTATACATTTTACACATTATGCATTCTAGCATATGCCATAAACATGCTCAAGATTTCAAACCTTAATATGGACCAACTGGAACACCAACATCCACATGAAATACTTTCATATTGATGCAAAGCATGGTGGGATAATCCTTCAAAACATCACAATTTAAACAAACTCAAACAAATCTTCTCATTAATCCATTTTGACTCACCATTCCCTTCATAAAACACTTGGCTCTCCAAACTACTAAACACCCAAAACTACAATCAGGGTACACAAATTATTGTTGAACCTTAAAAACATCTTGAACATCATAAAAATGACTAACTCAGGCCAAGGAAGGTCTTGAAAAACTCTGTTCTTTTATTTTCCCAAACAACCACTCACAATAGGCTCATTGGCTAGTAGTATTCCAAAGGACAAAAATGGGCATAATTTTCTAACCAAACTGAATCTTCAAAAACTAAAAGTAGTTTCAAGGACCCATTAAGGCCTCTTAAAACATATCGAGAAATCAAGTAGGCTTGTTTTAAAAAGTATCCTCTTAAATCTAACTGTCCCGTAGCAACAAGCTCCAAATAGCCCTATTTTCCAAAGCATGTATCAACTAATTCACTTCTCAACATAAAATATCTATGGAAAGACCTTTACTAGGCTATAAAACTTTAGAATCAACAATCTTTTGGTCACTTAAACCCTTCCTAAAGCAACAAAACAGAAACCCTTGTTTTAGGCTTAACTATGCTCAAACAATGAGGGCTTATTGAAAATATGCATTCCAAACCTCCAATCACTTTGCCAACACTTCAAAAATATTATAATAGGTTTGAAAATGCTATCTAAACCATATCCAACCCTTTACCAATGCTATTTCATCAAAATCTTATTCTTAGTCATCAAACTTAAGCAAAAACTCATGAATTTCTAACTAGGGCAGCAACAAAACTTATGCACCATGACTTCCCTTGCATCTACAACCATAACCAAATTGAAAATCAACCTAAACTAACCCATTCCACCAATTTACAGAGCCTCCATCAGTGGAATGGTTGTTTAATCTCTCTTTAGACTCTCAAAACCCTTAAAAGGAGGGTTTCAGGGCAATTTGAAGGAAAAAGGATTAAAAGACTGAAATCTCAATGAAACCCCTTCAAATCAAGTTTATCTAAGACCTAATACACTGTCTTATCAAAAACCAAATAAAATTTATGCCTTGGTGGTGTTGTTCAGGCTGTATAGTGCTTGCAAACAATAAGGAAAACACTAATTTGTAGAACATGGGTACTTTTATTCAAAATTGTTTCAAAAATACAATGTTCTCTACTTTGCTCACCTTCACACAGATATTATAAAGATGTTACAACAATTATCATAATTTACTCTTGAGTTTCCAACGATCAAATCTTCCTTTTTCAAAAGTGACTCCTCAACGTCTTACATTTTTGCAACAAAATGACAACTTTTAACAATATGACTTCATAGACCTCCTAGAAACCTAGTAATGACTCAAATGCATTTAAAATGGTCCAAACATGACCTTTTTACAACCATAATATGATGGAGACTCAAAAATTGTAAAATGGCCTCATGGAGGCATAAAATTTACATGGTGCCCTGCACCATACTCCCGAGCAAAAAATTGGCTCAAGTCCTCTTGAGGATAGTGCTGCATAATGGATTCAAGCTTGCCAATGTCACTCTTCAACCTCCTAGTAGTCTTTCACTCACCAACAATTGCAACTTGCATTTGCTCTTTGTCTTTAACTGGTTCTCCATCATTCAATGTTGTCCTTCATTTGATGATTGATTCTTGACCTGTTCTTCCTTTGAAAATGGTATGGAACCTACCTTTTGACCTGTCATTCAACCTTCTCATACCATTCTAGCAACATGTTTCTTAATCCATTCTTGCATTTCCAAAATAAATTCATCCTTGACCTTCAAAGAAGCAAAATTGAACACCAACTCAATATCATTTCCCTCCAAAATCAAATTATGTTTCATACCTGCTATTTCAACATCTCCATGGTTTGAAATGGCTGCATTCTTCAAGTGCTCCTCCTTAGACATATACCCATCTCCCTCACTGCTTCATCACAATCTCTCACAACATACCATCTATCTACCCAACAAGAGATCCTTGAAGATGCACCTCTACCCACTCTCTCTCTTAGTGGTGTAACTCTCTTTGTACCTTCTCCACAACTTAATCTCTATTGGAGGACAGTGATCACATACCTCTTCCATGTCTGTAGCCAACACGACTTCTCACAACTTTAATATGGAGCACAAGCACTTGCAACCAACACACTTTACAATCCACTAGATCAACCAGCTCTGATACCAAATTGATGCAGATCATGGTGGGCTAATCCTTCAAAACATCACAATTTAAACAAACTCAAACAATTCTTCTCATTAATCCATTTTGACTCACCATTCCCTTCACAAAACGCTTGGCTCTCCAAACTACTAAACACCTAAAACTACAATCAGGGTACGAAAACTCTTACTAAACCTTCAAAACATCTTGAACATCATAAAAATGACTAGCTCAGGCCAAGGAAGGTCTTCAAAAACTTTGATCTTTCATTTTCCCAAACAACCACTCACAATAGGCTCATTGGCTAGTAGTATTCCAAAGGAAAAAAACATGCATAATTTTCTAACCAAACTAAATACCCAAATACTAAAAGTAGTTCCAAGGACCCATTAAGGCCCCTTAAAACATATCAGGAAATCAAGTAGGATTTTTTTGAAAAGTATCCTCTTAAATCTGACTATCCCGCAGAAACAAGCTCCAAATAGCCCTATTTTCCAAAGCATGTATCAACTAATTCACTTTTCAACCCAAAATATCTATGGAAATACCTTTACCAAGCTATAAAACTTTAGAATCAACAATCTTTGGTCACTTTAACCCTTCCTAATGCAACAAAACACAAACCCTTGTTCTAGGCTTAACTATGCTCAAACAATGAGGGCTTATTGAAAATATGCATTCCAAACCTCCAATCACTCTGCCAACACTTCAAACAACTTATAATAGGTCTGCACATGCTATCTAAACCATCTCCAACCCTTTACCAATGCTATTTCATCAAACTCTTATTCTTAGCCATCAAGCTTAGGCAAAAACTCATGAATTTCTAACTAGGGCAACAACAAAACTTATGCACCATGACTTCCCCTGCATCTGCAATCATAACCAAATTGAAAATCAACCTAAACTAACCCATTCCATTGATTTATAGAGCCTCCATTGGTGGAAAGGTTGTTTAATCTCTCTTTAGACTCTCAAAACCCTTAAAAGGAGGGTTTTAGGGCAGTTTGAAGGAAAAAGACTTAAAACACTGAAATCTCAATGAAATCCCTTCAAATCAAGTTTATCTAAGAGCTAATACACTGTCTTATCAAAAAAAAAAAAAATGCCTTGATGGTGCTATTCAGGTCGTACAGTGCTTGCAAACAATAAGGAAAACACTGATTCGCAAAAGATGGGTACTTTTATTCAAAATTGTCTCAAAAATAAAATGTTCTCTACTTTGCTTGCCTTCACAAGGCTCTTATAAAGATGTTACAATAGTTATCATAATTTCCCCTTGAGTTTCCAATGATCAAACCTCCCCTTTTCAAAAGTGACTCAACTTCTTACATTTTTGTATTTTTTTGCAATTTTGCAATTTTGCAACAAAATGACAACTTTTAACAATATGACTTCATAGACCTCCTATAAACCTAGTAATGAGTCAACTACATTTAAAATGGTCCAAACATGACCTTTTTACAACCATAATATGATGAAGACTCAAAAATTATAAAATGGCCTCATATGAGAGCCTTTGACACACATGAAATGGTAGTTTCACACTCCATTATAGTGAATCCAACATTTTAGCTCCATTTTCTCACATCAACATGCTTTGTGCATCTAATGTTCTACTTAACACAATTTAGGTGAATAAGAAGAGATGTATCATCCCTTTTTTATCATGAGAATTCTTTTTCTCAATCTTATTTGTAATGAATACACCAATTTATATTTATCCCTATTATCATATATGAATATAAATAATATTTATGCTAATCTCTCATTGTCTAAATGTGTTATGGATTGTTCCTCTTGTTTCCTAGTTCTATACACATTTTATAATTCATAGCATTGTTTAAATGAACTGTATCATTTGGATAGGTTACCAATTTCCCTTAGATTATATTCTTAGGATTGATTTGAATCACTTGAATAGAGAAATCTACCTCAAAATAAGTGCTTAGTACCCATGCAATTAGTTTATTTATTTCTTACCTTAATTGGACACTTATTTACCCAATCTTTAATAATTAGTTCTAACACTTAATATAGTTTAATTATTGCTAATTAATTTTATTTATTTAGTTATCCTAGATTGTTTATGTGAGTGCGAATTTTCCATTAGAACAATATATAATAATTTTATGAGTCGTTTTCAACAAAAAATAAAATATTTAAGAAAATAATCTTTCTTTTAATTATTATATCTATTTTTTAATCCAACAAATTTGATTTATAAAATTAAATAAAGCATTTAACATATTTCAAATTTTATTGAAAGAGTTGAACATGGGATTTGATATTTTGAACTATCACAAGATTTAAAAATTACAAAGAAAAGAGTACGGATTAAGAGGCATGTCTAGTTTTTTACTATTATGCTGATTTGTTGGAAGAAATTAAAAATGAACTAAGATCAAAATTTTAAGTTCTATTAGAATTCTTTTAGGAATTGAATTACATGTGATAAGTAGGAGGTTGCAAGATAAGTGTGCTTAACCTTGGGGAAAACTCCATGGTTAAGTGTACTTGAGTTGGAGTAGTATTAGGATGGGTGACCTCCTAGGAAGACCTAACACTTCACCTTTGTGAGCATCACCTAGATGCAATGAGTGCTAAGTGGACCATTCATTATTATGAGAGATGATTTTTTTCTGAACCACCACTCATGAAACATGGGTCAATGATTTTTTAACTAAAAGAGGGGTAAAAATTTATTCAAACCAAAAAGAGTAGTACAAAGCAAGGGAATTACACATCCCTATGAATCTCAACTAATTGGTTCAACTTTTGTGACAAATCCGGGGGTAATTGACCCCTTTCCACAATGTTCCAATCTTGCAAATGATCAGAAGCCCATTTAGCCAAACAATCCACAACCCCATTCCATTCACGTGGAATATGATAGAAAGAAACAGAATTCAAGGAAGCACACAAATTGAGAACATGTTTTATAATAATAGCCAAATGCCAACTAACATCCTCTAATTGTTTCCTCTTCAACAAAGTCACTACCACCTGAGAATCCAATTCACAAATGATTTGCCTCCACCCGAGAGCACACCCACGCTCCACAACACACAAAATGGAAAGAGCCTCCATCACATTGTTAGTATACCAACCATTATAAATAGAAAAGATAAACTCAACAGTCCCAAAACCAGTCCGCCCAACACCTCCAATACCAACATGGCTAGGATTTCCATGAGAAAACCATCCGTGTTGATTTTCAACACACTCTGAGGAGGAGGACACCAGCACCCCTCCCTATTTATATTCTGAAGGGGATGGTGACATCTATTTCTCTTGATCTGATTATCACTTTGAGAAAACCCCCTCTAAAGAGGAAGATTGAGACGAGTACAAAAGGAAACCTTTCCTGGATCCACACCCTTAGCCAAGTCACATAGCCACATTAGTTTCTCCCACTAAATGAAGAATCATCCACCATAAATGTTGGACAACCAGCTTCACATCTTGAAAAATCATACGATTCCTCTCCAACCAAATATGCCAGATAATAAAAGTCGGTCCCAAAGCCCAAGTAACTTGAAGAAAAGAGGTTCTTAATAGGGGCCTTCCCCCACTGAGCAAAGAACTCCGCCAAAGAAGAGACATGCCAATAGGCTTGATTCCACACATCCCACCAAAGATGCCAAAGCCTCCTAGGAAAAGAACATTGGAAGAAGATATGAGAGACACTCTCTTCACTTTTACTGCTTAAAACACACATCAAGGGACCCTGGAACCCTCTCTTGCACAAGTTATCCAAAGTAAGACATTGATTCTGGACTACCAGCCATAGAAAAAAAATGCGCTTGGGCCAAGAAAATTTATTCCACACTTGCTTCCACCAAGGAACCTCAATGTTCCCAAACACCTGCCTAAGCAACTCACCATAACCAGCTGAAACAAAATACTTACTAGATAAATCACTATTAATCCAAGCCAGAACATCCTGCCTTGCCATGGAATTGCATTCCTGTGATGCAATAATATGAGCCAACTCTTGCCTATCCGAGGAGTGCTTCCATCTAAGGCTATTCCAATATTCTGAACAAACTTATAATGCTCAATTGTATTTTTGACCAATAAAAAATATTGTTCTACAAATGAGCAACAACAAGAAATGTGCAAGAAACAATAAATACACCTAACACCTCAAGATTGGGCTAAAAGTTAAACCTAACAAAATAGATAAAACGACAATACCTTCTTAAGCTACTCCTTTTGGTTGGCCCTTCGATTGTTGATGTGATATATGCTCCTCTTGATGGAAAAAGATGTATGAATTAGATGCAATATGGATGGAAAATAGATGAGGATGCTATGTTGTATGCAAACAAATGAGAATTCTAGCTAAGTATGGCTCAAATAATTTTTTTGCAAGACTTTGGTTAGCACAATGATCAACCCCCTAAATGAGAGAAAAAATGGGGTATTTATAGAGGAAGTTGAATTTTCTAGAGAATTCAACGGTTGAGATTCATCTAATAAGGTCAAGATGAAGGGCTATGGTGAGTTGAGGACTCACAAGCCCTCACATCTTGACATATGGAATGCAAGATGGCTTAGGGATGGTGATGTGTAAATGAGGTGGAAGGAGGGTACATGAGGTGGAAGAAGGACAAGTACTTTGCAAATACCTTGGGGAATGAGAAGATTTTCTCAAAAAGGAATTTCTTGTCCCCAAGTGGGAATGAAAGTGATTTTTGAGGAATTTTAGAATTCTTCAAAAATCTCCATGAGAAAAGGGAAAGTAGTTGGAGAAATAAATGTGAATTAAAAATTCACATACTTGCAAGAATCTCATGGACAAGACAAGGTTCCAAAAATGGAAGCCTTTGTCCACATGTGACTTGATGTGACAAGTCAAAAGATTCTAGAAGATGCATAGGAAGAGGAGATTTTAGGAGGAATAAATGTGAATATAAAATTCACATAGGAAAGAGGGTCAATACCAAGAAAGACAAATGAAAAGGTTGACTAAAAAGGCATGCTAAATGTGGCTAATGACCTTGATTAAGGTTGTGCAAACACATGATTAAGACAATTAACTAAAGATTAGAAGCAAGTGGAAAATGTTGGAGGATGTGACACATCCTAACCATAAATTAATTAAATTAATTATGATTAGAAGAGGGTTAGATGGCTAAGAGGATTTAGAGACCAACTTGTAAAAGTTGGAGGATGTGACAATGAAAGAGAAAAAGAAGAATTAAAAATTGGCTTAAATTCAAAGAGGTTATATGACTAAATTAAATAACATGATATATTTATTTAATTTAGTGAGGGAAAAAGGTAAGAGTATTTAATTATTAAATTAAATACGTTAGGAACCTTATGCAAATGATGAAATATTAATTAAATGAATGATTTAATTAATACCAGAAAAGTAGACGAGTAAAATGATGAATAAGGAGACAACTTTGACCATATGAAAGTGGTCAAATTTGGATGTCTACATTTTTCCCCTTTTCGAAATACTGTTAGGATAATAGGGTTTTGAAGAAATTAAAATGCAGATGACTCTATAGAAGAACTGACTAGAAAAGAGATGCCCCAGCATAGGGGAAACTAGATGAGCTTCCCAAACAGAAAGAAATGGAAGGAGATGCCCCAGTCTTGTGAGAGAAGACTCATGACGGAGGAATGGAAGAGAATGGTAGGGTATGCCTCCTCGAGAAGGCAAACGGGGAAGGAAAAGGGGTCCCAGAAAATTTCTCGAAAGTATAAAGTGGTATATGTCATTGGAAAGAGCACAAAAAAATGAGAAGATTGGCTTTTGAATGGAGTCAAACGAAGGCTCAATGTGCAATCCGGGAAGATAGAGGATGGGGGAATTAGTTGGAGGAAATTTTTTGTGAAATAAAGGGAAGAAATTCCCTTCATTTAAAAAGGTGAAAAAGGGGGGAAAAGTTTATATAAGGTAATTGCAGGAATTACCTCTCCTCATTTGAATAGTAGTCAGTTGAGGAAGGAGGAGAGAAGGAGAGCAGTAGAGGACAGGATGTCGGAGTACAACACCGACATTATCCACCGAGTGGACGAGGTGCGGCGGTTCTTCAACGAGTGTGTCATTCCACGCCATGTTAGCCCCAAACCCAACTTTGTGATTTTTTCCATTTTGTGTGAGTTTTAGAAAATTTGAAAATATGGGTTTTGTTGGGGGGAAGGGAGGAAAATGGGTAGGAGGAAAAACTTGGATTTTTTTTTTTGATTGGGGAGGGAAAAAGGAGCTAGGTTGGGGAGGGAGATGGGCATGTCCTAGAAGAGGGTGAGGTCACATGCAAAGGGGCGGGTTCGGAGCTGGGTCCCACAGAGGGACGTGTTCGCCCGTGCACAAGGGCGGGTGCGCCTGCACGCGGGACGCAGGCTCGCCCCGGAGCCCGGGCAGGTTCACTCGACTTGGGTGGGTTCACCTAGACCCAAGCGGGTCTGCCTGCGCTCAGATGGGTTCGCTTGCGGGGGGCTCGCCCGGGGGGCCCGGGGGCGGGTCCATCCGTAGCCTAGGACCGACAAGGGGGAAAGAGGGAAAAAAGAGGAAAAAATAAAGGATAGGGAACGAGACCTGGGAAAGGTGAAAGGAAGATAAAATGGGAGAGAAGGAGAAGATGGGAGAGAAAGATTGATAGAGTTGGCATGCCATGGATGCATGATTTTAGCCGATTGCAGACACAGGAGAGGCGGTCCAAGGTACTGAGGAGATGTATAGCATCCATGATGGGTGCAGATCACTAGGCACTAGCAGAGGCAGGACTGTTGCACATGCTATCATATCCGACAATTAAGGCCCACAAGACCATGTTGACAACATTGATAGAGTGTTGGGACTCAACCATGTCAACATTTCATTTGCTGATAGGGGAGATGATGGTGACACTAGAGGATGTTTGGAGGATTCTGAGGCTCCCCATAGAAGGGCTCCCAGTCAGCGAGCACATGGTAGAGGATGAGGCACTGAACGAGTCTGTGTAGATTGTGTTTGCTGATGATGAGCTACCGATTCAGTGGCAACAGTTGGATGTGGATAGATGTTTGTCTTGCAGGGTACTGAAATTGTCACTATACCTAGCAGGGTTGATTAGTGGGATCCTGTTAGTGGACAGGAGCGGTCGGTTCCTGCCTATGAGGTTTGTGGGGGTGATTTAGCACATCATCGATGGCCGAGATGGTCATTTTACATGGGGGACTTGTCTGTTGGCACAACTGTATCGAGATATGCATGTTGTATGCTACTGGGAGTCACTGAGTGTGACACACATCACATTGCTACAAGTATGGGCCTGAGAGCATATCAAGGTTACCAAGCCAGTTGTGTTGAGAGCAAGAGGGAAAGATGACAGAACAATAGTGACCTAGGGATGGGGGACAGAGGCGGGAGTGATATTGCGATATCAGGAGGTTGGAGATGTGGATGTATGGAGGAGACTATTTGATGAGGTGCGGGTTGAGATGATAGTATGGCGTTCGTATATGCTACATCGATTCAGAGACTGGAGGGAGGATGATGAGAGAATATGGAATACTTCTACACCCAATGTTATATCATCGAGAAGGATCTGCATGTAGTTGAGTTGCATAGGCTAGATTGGGTGATGAGACAATTTGGAGTGAGGCAGGATATTCCCACGGGGTGAGTGACATTCTGATGATTGACACAAGAGCGGCCATGGAGGGATGAGCTAGATTTGGCAGTGGCGAGGGAGGGGTTGGAGACACTGCGATTGGTGGCATACCCCAACAGGAGGGAGGGGCCGAGAGATGCAAGGACGATGGAGTGATGTGGTTAGTGGTTTTGGTGACATCCGCCTCTATGGATTACACCAGCGGTGCCTATTAAGGAGGCACTAGGGTTCAGGTAAGAGGATGAGAGATGACTAAGGGCTTAGAAAGAGAAACAGGGTCCGCAGGGATAGTGGAGAGGATAGGAGAGAGGAGGATGACAGAGAGGAGGACAGGAGGCCGCTTAAGCAGCCGAGGAGTTGGTGAGGGTAGGAAAGTGGAGGAGATGATGGCAGAGAGCCCGGGGAGGAGATGGAGCAGAGGAGGGAGAGGAGGAGGCCAGGGTTGTGGTGCAACAAGATAGGGGATAGGAGGTCTATAGGGAGAGGAGACATGAGGCTTGTGCAACCACAAGAAGTTAGCAGCAAGAGAGACAAGAGGCACATGCAGCCATAGGAGGGCAACAACGACAGAAACAGGAAGAGGCTAAGGCCAGTGGAGAGCAGGAGAGGATGACGGGGGGGAGGAAGAGGGGAGCCCCCATGTTGATTGATGTGGATGAGATGGAGGCATCGACGGAAAGTGAGGGGTATGAGCCACAGGAGATGGACATTGATATGGAGCTACATGACATTCTGCCACTATCGATGACACCACCTAGAGGAGAGGATCCAATAGAGGTACTGCAAGGGGCCCTGGAGAGGCTGTGACTCAACGAGCAGCGGTTACGACAGTCAAAGGCTGAGCGGAGTAGATTAGAGGCATAGATGAGTGAGCTATAGACACAATTTTCTCAGAGCGAGAGGGACTACTTAGATCTGTCCATGATGGTGGTAGAGGTGGAGAGGAGGTTGTAGAGAGAGAGGGATGAGGTACGAGATGAGGTGGTTGACCTATAGGCAGAGGTAGAGAGGTTGCAAGCAGAGGTGGCTAGGGAGCATGAGAAGGGGGATGCATCGAGATGGGAGAGAGACTGTTTGGTGGTTGAGGAGGCGATACGATAGGATGTTGGAGCAAGGATAGGGCATGGGCCTACATAGATTGGGGCATGGACCGCAGGAGATATAGAGGGTTTGTGGAGTCATATAGAGCGGTTATGGAGAGAGAGAGCAGATCTTTATTGGGAGTGGGATGAGCTTGGGGACAAAGTGTACTGTTTAGAGCAGACAGTTGGAGATATGGGATTGATGCAGGGGAGAGAGGAGGAGATGAGGGTGCAAATACATGTGCTACAGATAGAGAGAGACGTGGCACATGCACAGGCACAAACTATGGAGGCAGAGAGAGATGTAGCTCTGGCACGAGTTCAAGTGTTGTAGAGTGAGCTAGAGGTGGTAGGGGCACATTTACAGTCTCTTCAAAGAGAGAGGGATGCAATAGTGTCACAGGTATCAACTCTTCGGAGAGAGCGAGATGTAGTTGAGTTGAGACTTCAGGCACTATAGAGGGATAGGGATGTAGTGGTGGCACAGGCATGGGCCGCACAAAGGGAGAGAGATTCCATAGAGGTGTAGATGCAGATGCTGCAGGGAGAGAGGGATGCAATGGTGGCTTAGGTACAGGTAGCACAGGTTGAGGGTGGTGAGGCAGGATCAGACATACAAGGATTGTAGGCATAGTTATAGGCTGCATAGGCTGAGAGGGACAGGGCCACATAGTAGGTACAACAACTGATATTACCATAGGAGGCCTGGGGGCAGGAGCGGAGAGACATTAGTGCAGATTGAGATAGGTACATACATGAGTGAAATGCTGCTAGATATCATGCTGGGCAGAGGGATGATTATATGTAGGAGGTGAGCTACTGGAGGTGTGCCTATGAGAAAGCAGTTCCAGATCCAGCGCAATGCACAACGCGCTACATCAGACAGGTACCTTAGATGTCATTATAGTCCCAGTCATTAGGGACATGTACTAGGGGGTATAGTGACTATTGGAAGAATCCTCCTTACAATGGTTACCAGGGGACCCCCAGGCATAGAGGGCCAGTGCCTAACTCTCCTCAGAGATCAGATGTGGGCAACTCACAGTAGAGCAGTCAGAGAGTAGATGGCAGGATACTGATTTTTTGACAGGTGTAGGATGGAGGTTTAGCATAGAGAAGATATGAGCAAAATCTTTGGATCCTATACTTTATTTGATGATATACGATGGATGTGTAGTGGATTGTGTTTAAGACATTATGATGAGATGTACATTGTATTATTTTGATTATGATATGTGATAGCCCTTATTGACACTATGCGTTATGTTTTATGTGATGGATGATTTAGTTTATATATGCACATGTATATGATATTTTATTTTTATGTGGATGGATGATTTAGTTTATGTATGGACATGTATATGATATTTTATGTTTATGTGGATGAATGATTTAGTTTATGTATGCACATGTATATGATATTTTATGTTTATGTGGATGGATGTGATCATGCATGTATTAATGTTTATAATGCAGGATGAGATGAATATTTGGTATAAAATGTAATTAGGATGGATCTAACAATATCTTTTGCAGGTGGTAATGCATGTATTATGTGAATGTTAATATAGAAATGTATGGGTTAAATGAAACTAAGATGCTTAATCTAATTAGTCTATGAAAGATAAAATATGTTGTATCTACAATGTAACATGCAATATGAATGAAACATGAATTCATATAATGTAAACCTAAATGTCAATAAGGACGATAGGTGTAACATTGGTGTAATATTGCACCTATCAATAACCATTAGCACCCTGAGGGGAAAACCAAGGGGAAAAAGAATCAAAGTTTGCACAACCTAAATCATGAGTCATGGGTTATGAACGAGGCTGAATGAAGGGTGCATGCAATGAAATAAAATGCAGTTAGGAATACAATTTGCCATCTTCAGAGCATTGATTTTTTGCTATAGCATAAGATACCAAATACCATGATATATGAGACCAAGGCGAGTTGGCATCAAATGCATGAAACAAACACAAAAAATAAGGTTATCCTAACACCCCAAAGTCATGAGGACCTTGGTCAGGCCAGGTACTTGAATAACCAAAAGCACAAAGGGATGTTCCCAACGTAACAAAGGATTTTAGGGGTCCTGGTGGGTACTATGTGGGAACGACCCAACAAAAAACAACAAAAAACGATCAAGAGATGCCCCTTCGTTAGATCATCAAAACTCACCATAATATGATGGATAATGGCAGTTTTGATAAGTGAGAATAGGGAGCTCAAACAATAAACAAAAGCCAAAAGTACGTAAAGATCATAATCAAAGTTAAACGTCCTTTTCCATAGGATCACGAGGATGGATGGGTGATGATGTGGTATGTTAGGAAGGATGCATCCTATTGAGACCGATGATGGATACTAAACTAAAATGACTCAGGTGATGCAAGATATTTTTCATTGACCAGATCTCCTGACACTAGAGGATTTTGTTTGTGAAGAACCAGCTAGATAAGGGTACTCTTGACAACATGACACAAGAGACCAAACAAAGGACCGACACACCCTACAAACCTAGGGGCTCAGGGGTTGATTAGAGATTATCCTTGCCTACGTGAAAGTGTAGAGCCCTTGTAGTTCCAAAAAAATACCATGGATAAAGCAGAAAGAGGACTAATGGAGACCAATGAGACAACAATGAAACAAAGCCCTGGGGGTGGATCAAAAGATCGACCTTGCCTACGTGGAAGCGCAGGGGCAATGCAGTTTGGAGAGAAACAAACGATGATCGACCGTGGATAAAAGCGAAAAAGAGGATGATGGAGAAAAATGATGGGTGACCATCATAGGATGATCCGAAGGCCCCGAGGAAAAATAAAATGATCAACCTTGCCTATGTGAAAGCGCAGGGGCAACGTAGTTTGACTAAGACCAAAGAGACTGACATGACAAGATGAGGCCTAGGTGGAGACTGGAACAATGAATGATCCTAGATGATGACACAAACTAATAGATGGAAAAACTGATGACATAAGTTAAGATTAGGAAAAAAATCTTAGGATGACGGATAGCATATAATTGTCCAATTCTCAATCAAATGATACCAAGCGACCAAGGATGGAATGGGAGAGGATGTCAGGATAGGATGGATGGAGTCACAAAGTAATTAGGATGCAAGGTAGATAATGATTAAGCTCTCTACAAATGATTCCTATTATAGGTTTTCACCACCCGTACCTATCGAACGCACAACCAAAGGTGGTTTTCACCATAGGACAAATTTATTTCTCTTTACTATTTTTGGATTTTTGTGTTGATTTTTTTGATTTTTTGTATTTTTGCAAGCATGGTTACCAAGCAGACTTAGGTGTAGAACCTCTTCAGATGCATGATATTGATATGCCCTTCTAGGGGTTCTCCTTCAAGGGTAGAAAGTCTGTATGCCCCAGATCCATATTTAGCAGTTATGATATAAGGACCCAACCAGTTTGCTTCAAATTTTCCTTTCTTATCGCGGTCCTGCTGAGTACGCTGGTTCTCTTTAAGGACAAGATGATCATAGGCTTTGATTCATCTTTCATCAAGTAATTCTAGCTATGCAAGCCATGCGACACAAGCATCTTCCTTGCTGATAAGGAAATTTAGAGAAATCCTTAGTGATGGGATTTCAACTTCGATTGGAAAAATGACTTCGGAAACATACACTAAATAATAGGGGGTGGCTCCTGTAGGGGTATGGATGGAGGTGCGATACGCCCAAAAAGTGGGATGAATATGGAGGTACCAATCTCGACCAGTGTTATTGACCACCTTTTTGAGGATACGGATAAGGGTCTTGTTGGTAGCTTTTGCCTGACCATTACCTTGGGGGTAATAAGGCATTGACCAATGATGCTGGATATGAAAGGTGTCACAAAGGTGTTTCATGGCCTGGTTTTTAAAAGGCTTTCCATTATCTGAGAGGATGGTGCATGGAATACTATATCTACAAAGAATATGGTAAAGGATGAATTTTGAAATTTGAGTATTGGTGATTTGTGAGAGTGGCATTGCTTCCACCCACTTGGTGAAGTACTTAGTGGTAGTAATTATGAATGTGTGGCCGTCAGAAGATGGTGGGTAAATCTTGCCAATCAAGTCGAAACCCCATTGAGAGAAGGGCCATTGTGCTAGAAGAGGCTGAAGGTCTTGTGTCAGAGCATGAATCAAATCTACATGTTGCTGGCAGGGAAGGCATTTCTTCACGAATTCACAAGCATCATGTTCTAATGTAGGCCAATAATATCCAACGTGGAGAATCCTTTTGGCCAATGCCATACCATTTGAATGGGCCCCACAAACACCACTATGTACCTTCATTAGTGTAGTATGGGCTTCGGTCTCATCCAGACACCTAAGGAGGGTTCCATCATACCCGCGACGATAAAGCGTATCACCAACGATGGCATATTGGGCTGAATGTTGAATAACAGATTTTCGTTGGTTTCATGTGAGGTATGGGGGTAAAATATTATCATGTAGATAAGTATATATGTCTTGGTACCATGGGGAAGCGGGACCTACAATGTCACACACCATGTCAATCTCAGGGATATCATATGCTAGGATTAAAAGTTGTTCCACAAGGAACTCACATTATGTTCGATCTTTAGGCATGTCAATCAGGGAGCCAATAGTAGCCATAACATCAACTGCTTTGTTCTGTACCATAGGAATTTTGTCAAATTGTATGAAGGTGAAATATTTCTTGAAGTCATCCACCATGTGTTTGTAGGGTAACAACTTGTCATCTTTTGCTAAGAATTCATCATTAACTTGCTTAATGACCAACAATGAATCACCAAAGACTCTCAAGTGAGTTATGTACCACTTCTTTGCAATTCAGAGACCCGTGAGGAGGGCTTCATACTTAGCTATGTTGTTGGTACACGAGAATGCTATCTTGAATGATTTTGGGATGTAGTCACCTTGAGGGGTAACAAACATAATTCCTGCTCCTGATCCATTATGAGTATATGAGCCATCAAAATATAATGTTCAAGCAGGTGCTTCTGTTACTGTGAAAACTTCTTCATCTGAAAATTCAGTGACCAAATGGTAAGCATCCTCTAGGGGTGCCTTGACCAATTGATTAGCTATGACTTGTCCTTTTATGGCTTTGTGATCCACGTACTCTATGTAAAATTCACTTAGGAACACGACCCACTTAGCCATGCGATCGGTTAAAGTGGTTTTGGATAACAAATACTTTAGTGGATCAATTTTTGCTATTAATTTGACCGGATGGATAAGCATGTAATGTCGGAGTTTTTGTGTATTGAAGACCATTGCAAGGTAGGATTTCTCCATGGGTGAATAATTAAATTCATAGCCAACCAGTGTTCGACTGATGTAGTAGATTGCTCTTTCTTTTGAGGACTCATCATGTTGTGCCAATAATGCCCCCAGTGCGACTAAAGTGGCGGAGATGTAAAGCAGGAGGTGTTTTCTTGGAATAGGTGGCATCAAGATCGGTGAAGGAGCCAAGTACTCTTTGACCTTATTGAAACCTAGCTAACACTGTTGGTTCCATTTGAAGGTGGAGTCTTTTTTCAGAAGATGGGTGAATGACTGACACTTATCTACAAGCCAGGCTATGAACCAACGGATGGATTGCAACTTTCCTTGGAGACTTAGTTTTTTTAGATTGTGTGGGAGAGGCATATCCAAGATAGCTTTCACCTTGGCGGGATCAACCTCAATGCCTCTTCGAGAGACTATGAAACCCAACAATTTCCCTGATGTGACACCGAAGACACACTTTTTTGGATTTAGTCTTAACTTGTACTGTTCTAACCGCTTGAAGATCTTTTTCAGGATGTTAGGGTGCTTTGCTCTGGTTCTGGATTTTCCTAGCGGGTCGTCAACATAATCTTCCATGATAATATGGATGAGGTCATGGAAGATGACAGTCATTTCTCTCTAATATGTTTCCCCGCATTCTTGAGACCAAAAGGCATAACATTGTAGCAAAAAGTGCCCCAAGGTGTGGTAAAAGCAGTCTTGTGTTGGTCTTCAGGTGCAATTCAGATATGATTGTAACAAGAGAAACCATCCATAAGGGACAACATCTCATGTCTTGCAGTAAGGTCGACCAACATGTCAATATTGGGTAGCAGGAAGTCATCCCTCGAACATGATTTGTTAAGATCCTGGAAGTCTGTGCAAATCTGAATGTCTCCGTTTAGTTTGGAAACACGCACTATGTTGGAGATCCAATCAGAGTAGTCAATGGGTCTGATAAAACCGATGTCCAGTAATTTCTCCAATTCCTTCTTGACTAATAATGCTACCTATGGATGCATTTTTTGGAGTTTTTGTTTGACAGGCTTGGAATCTGGGCGAACATCCAGATGATGAAATACTAAAGTAGGGTCTAAGCCTGAGATATTTGAGTATGACCAAGTAAAGTCAATGATACCATCTTGGAGTAGCTAAACAATGACTAAATATTCTGGCTCTAATCTTAGGGTTTTTAGTAGTACCCAGATTAACTTCTTGAGTTTCTTCAATTAGGATGGATGAACATGTGGATAATTGAGTTCCCATGAGGGGAAGATGAACATCTCCATCCTCCAGTGCCTCTTCAAGGTTTTCACTATCGGATGCGTCGTTTATTTTTACTTTTTCCAGGTTAGGAAGTGCCTCAGGAGGTTTTCACTAGATGACCATTTTTTTTTCTTGTTTTTATTTTTGTGACTGGAGCGTTCATCCTCCCCCAATCCCATGAGGTTGACATACATATCCAGGGAGACATTGGCAGGTGTGCTATCACGTAGGTCCCAATCAATGAGTTTAGGATGGCGAAGAGAAAGGTTGATGGTAAAGACGGATAAACAGTCAAACATGGATGACAAGTCTGTGTGATCAACATCATTGTACACATGTATGATGGATTCTTCCCCAGGTATTTCTTCCAAGGGACCATCATCCATAGTAACACCATTGGAGGCATTAGATGATGTTGCGAGGCCTTTCTTCTTTTTTTAATATCTAAGGCCTATATTCCACGGAAGCTTTGATACATCAATAGGTTGCAACTGTCCCTGTTCTTCTTTACTTAGGCCCCTGACTTGGTAGTTATGATTTTCTGCAAACTTAGCTAAACAAGGGTATATTTCTTGAAAGTATTCCTTTAGAGGAGGATTTGGTTGGGGTTCTTCACGGTATACCCACTAATTGATATCCTCTTCTGGTGCATCTGTCTTTAAACTAGGAGACCGAAAAGTGGTAGTGGGAATGTTTTTAGCATTAAAGGTGATGGTATTTTCTTCTTTTGGTGTAGACTGTGAAGGTTGGTCGTACGTGTGTGGTGACGGTTTCATGGTGGCCACATTTAGAGCTATATGCATTTCATATTCACCACATACCTTGTCAATGATTTGGACTTTGGTGACAATAGGATTGGTGGTGGGAGATGGAGTGGCTATCATGGTGGATGATGGATTGGAGGATGATGATTGAGATGCTCCCATTTCGACCCCAAGACAAAATGCAAATGGGGAAATGATGCTTCTAGAGTGCAACAGTATTCAAATGGTTGTGGGTAGGCATAAATGGTGATCTCCTGTCCATTAACTGGGAACTTTAGGCATTGATGGTACATGGAGGGGACAGATTGCATGGCGTGGAGCCATGGGCGGCTGAGGAGGAGATTGTATGGTAAGTCCAGATCAAGGACGTGACAGGTAGTGTACTGAACTACAGGTCCAACTTGGATAGGAAGACCGATAATCCCTTCAGAATTTCTTTTTGCATTATCATAAGCCTTGATCATGATGATTTGATTACTGAAATCCGCTTGAGTATACCCTACCTATTTTATGAACTTCAAAGTGCATAGATTGAGGGAAGAGCCATTATCTACCAGGACCCTTTTTATTTTATGATGGGCAACCAGGACTTTGATGTGTAAGGGACAATTGTGATTGGAATCAATATTTTTCATGTCATTCTGGTTGAAGTGTAGCTAGTAAGATAAAGCCATGTGTCCTACTAAAACTTGGAACTGTGTGGGATCGATTTCGTTAGGTATGTGAGTTTTTTGTAAAGCTCTGTTGAGTATTTCCTGATGAACAGGAGAAGACTTAAGCAGATCCAAGATTGAGATCTGAGCAGGGGTCTTTCCTAAGTGATCAAGAATGTTGTACTATGAGTTTATAGGATTTGGCTGGGTGGGTGTGGAGGCTGCAGGGATAGTAATGTAGGATCATCGGGTAGCAATAACACATTGGGGATCTTTAGCTTTAACATGTATCATAGACATGCAGGGTTCTACCTGCTCAATGTAATGGACAATACCATCATAATTGAGGGGTACATTCTTATAGCCTATGTTATTTGTGTTGTTGTCTTGGGGATTGTTGTTGGAGGTGCTTGCGCCTTGATTATGGTTAGGGAAGGTGTTTTGATATATCTGCAATTGAGCATTGGATGATGAATCTTGATTGGTGTCGACTTTGATATCTCCTCGATCGATAAGATCTTGGACATAGTTTTTGAGACCTTGACACTTATTCAGAGTGTGCCCTTTAATCTTATGGAATTCACAATATTCATTCTCCCTAAACCAGGCTAGTTTGGGCTTAGATTCATCAAGTGGTTTGGTGACAGGATATGTGATCGGATAGTTGACCTGTAACAACTTATTGAAGACAATCAAGGGTTCTCCTAATTGAGTATACTGGTGTTTTCCATTCCCTTGACTATTCTGGTTTGACTATTGAGGAGGACGATATGCCCCCTATGGCATGGATATGACATTAGGTATAGATGGTTGTTACCTTTGGGATGTATTGGCAACCTGAACATGTTTAGTGTCAGTGACACCATCATTCACTGCATTTTTGTTCTTGTTCCAAAAGCGTGACTTATCACTAGATGGCCTTTCTTTGTCATGGTTGTGTATCTTGATGTGACCTTTGGCAATAAGGGCGCATTCAAGGATGGGTCCTTTTTCCACTATTTCAACGAAAGTGGTGACACAGTGTAACCTAAAATTATGAGCCATGTTGGGATGTGAGTTCTCCACAAAGAGGGTGACCATGTCTTTTTCCATGAGAGTGGTTTTCATTCGGCTTGCCAACGCATGCCACCTTTGGAGGTAGCCGATAAAGGTTTCACCATCACGCTACTTCTCCTTAAGAAGATCCAAAGTATCAGTGTCTTTTTCTAGATTGAAGGAGAAGTAAGAACCAAATTTTTCTGAAAGATCTGCGAAGGATTTGATGGACCCCCATTCCAGACCCATGAACCAATCCAAGGCGTATCCCGTCAGGCTTCATAGGAACATGCGCAAGACGTAGTTGTCATTTTCCATAACCTCCTGACACTGTGAGTAAAAATCTTAGAGGTGGGATTTTGGATCCTTGTTTCCCTTGTATCTATCAAACTTTGGTATCTCAAAGTGCTTCGGGAAGGGAATTAGTGAGAAGGATGGATCAAACAGATAGGGACATATATCTTCAAATTTAAAAGATTGTTTACTAGTCCCAGCTTGGAGATCTTTCAAAGTAGCTTTGATTTCCAAAAGATCCCCGTTGAACAGTGGCGTAGGAGTCGAGGCAAATGGGTTGGATGGATATGGGTGGTAAGACGATGAAGGATCCTATTGAGATAGTGTCTAAAGGTTGACATATGGATTTTGATAGTGAGATGATGATATCCCTTGCCGGTATGCCAAGGGATTTTTTTGGTACTGAGATTGTTGTTGCGAGGTATAGTACAAATTTGTTTGATAAGAATGTGCGATAGGATGCTGGGGAGCTTGAATGTGGTGTTGCAGATTGGTTTGCTGGTATTGAAGGTACTATTGCTACTGTTGGGAGGCCGCATAGGGTGGTTGTTGTTGGAATTGCTATTGGTTATGATAGTAATAGTGCTAGGGAGGTTGCTGATGTGATGTCAGCTATTGTGTGGGCCGAGATGGGATGTTGTGTTGTGGTTGAACTTGCAGACGTAAAATAGATGCGAGGAATGAGGATGTGGTTTGGGCGAGAGGTCGGGATGGATTGCCTTGCGATTGGTGTGGTGGTTGTTGTGAAGAAATTAAAGGATTATGTAGGGGTTGTTGCTGATGAGGTGACTAAGATAATGTAGAGGCGTTCTGCAAAGGAGGTTGTTGGGTACCAATGGGAACATTTGGTTGGGATGTACCTTGTGGAGGTAATTGAGGTGGTATGTTAGATTGGGGAGGCTATTGAGATGTGTATGAAGGCAGTGGTAGATTTTTGGCCCCAGGAGGTGGAGGCAATGTGGTAAAAAGGTTTCCTCCAGTGTTGATTGGAGGTTGATTTGAAAGGGGTGGTGCTGTCAGCATTAATGACATAGGCTATAGAACATTTTGTGGCATGCCGTAGGCAAAAGGATTATTGGGATCAGATACTTGAGGAGCCCCCATGACTGAGATTGTGGCATGTGGGGGATTGTTAACATGATAAAGAATGACGTTTCCAAATTCAGGTTGATGCCAACCCTCCACTAGAGGAACATTGGGGATGTATGTACTACCTGGTGCATTTTGTGAACCTTGGGGTATGTTAGATGTGGAACTCCTATATATGGATAGGTCGACACTTGGTGGAGGTTTGACACCTTTTTCAATTAGGTGGGCCAAGATTTCTTCCCCATGTTTTTCGAACTGGCGATTTGTCATTTGCACATTGGTGGGGTTACTAAAATGTTCCTCAAGTGTGAGTTCGGGCTGATTGACCATGTTCTCATCTCCGGGTGGTGATGTATTTTGACTGTCAGTGTTGGATTGTGATGATGTAACATTTTGGGGATCTTGAGGGATATTCGTACCGTTATTGGGATCTTGTAAGACGTTTTCCATGTTGTTGGGATCTTGAGAGATATTCGGTTGGGAATTTTAGGCTTGTTGCTCAGCCATTTTCCTTGCCTGTGACCGAGTCTGAACAAGCATGCAAGACGAAAAAACAGACTAGGATGCTAGGATGATTTGGATTGATCTGATTAGATGATGGATTAGTCAACAACGATGTGGCTTGATAGGATAGGATTGGATAATTGATAAAGGATTTGATTTGATAAACGATCAATGGGATCAAATTGGATTGATTGATGAAATAGTTGGTAAAATCGGGTTGGACCAAATTGATCGATAAGATGATTGATGAGATAGGGGTTGGATTGGATTGATGAAAACATTGGATTGGATTGATAAGAAATTAATAAGACTAGGATGGTGAAGGGGTTCTAAACCAAGTTAAGAAATTATCCTTGGTAACATAAGGTGTTGATTGATCAATTAAGAGATGGATGTATGATGACGACGCCAAATCCAACTTGAGATGGAAGTGAATCGATAGGGCCGATAAGGATGATTGACTTAGGATGGATAACAATCCTAAGCCGGTTTCAAAGGATGACGATCAAGCTTAGACACATAGGTCAAGTCGGATAACTACTTCAAGTGAAGTTCAGCGAAATGGGATAATGATTTCCAAAATGAGGGAAACGACAATCTCTAACAGATGAGTGGCCTTTCAGAACAAGGATACGGGAGCCCAAAATGAGAGAAGGACTATTGAGATAGATGGATGGAGTCCCAAACTAGGTAGATGACAACTCATAATAGATAAATGACAACTTGAAACAAAGGAATGGTTATCAGAATGGAAGAATGGCTATCAGAATGAAAGAACGACTATGGGTGTTTGACAGTTTGAAAGAATGAACATATACTCAGATTGGATAAACGATGACTTTGAATAGATAAATGGATGTTCGATCGAGGGAAATAGGCCTTTAGAATGGGGAGACAAATGCTCAGAATGGGTGAACAGTCACTCAGAATGGAAAAAAAGGCACTCGAAACGATGAAATGAGAGTTTGGAATAATGAAACAGGGTGACAATACTGATTGTTCAAAGGTCAGGTCTATCCCTGGAGGTCAAGTACGCCCTGCAAGAGGTCAGGTTCACCCCTGAAGGTCAGGTTCGCCTATCTGATTGAAGGCTGATCAAAACTAATTAAAACAGGCTGAAAAGGGGCTGGTTCAGAGGTCAGGTACGCTTGTGCAAGAGGTTAGGTACGCCTGTGCTAGAGGTTAGGTACACCTATGCAAATAGGTTAGGTACACCTGTGCAAGAGGTCAAGTACACCTGTGAATTGAAGATTGATCAAAACTGACTGAAACAGGCTAAAAAGGGGCTCGTTCAGAGGTCAAGTACGCCCTTGCAAGAGGTCAGGTTTGCCCTTGGAGGTCAGGTACGCCTGTGGACAAATATGAACATGTTTTTTTAGACAAAAGACTAAGGAAAAGGACCCAACACACAATAAACAACATTCATAGGATAAGGCTTACTCGAATGAATAGAAAATTACTGGTTTCACACAAAGAAGATAGTTCAGACAACATGATCCTAAGTCTAGTAGAAATGGGTATGGCCAAAAAAGTCTTCTATTCTAGGGTGAACATGGTTGCTAGGGAGTCCTTGATATACACCTAGTACGTGAGGCCTAAACTGTGAACACCAACCCATTATAAGTGTGAGTCGGGAACCTTAGCAAGATACTAAAGGCTCAGGCCAACTCTTCACGTCATCCCGACGCTTCACCCATTACGAAGCGGGGGTGGGTGCATGAAGTTGGTTGCACTTTTGTGGCCAAATGGATTTTTTTTTTGAAAAGAGATAACGCGATCGCGTTATGTGGTTTTAAAAGCAAAAAAAGAAGTGAAAACTATATCATTTTCTATTTACTATTTTTCAGCTCTGCCCGCGGCTAAAACCCTCACTTTCGTGCTCGTATTCTAGGAGGAAGGATTTCTACTAATTTCATCAACAACAGTTGGATTTTCTTTGCAAATATGGCGCCATGACGATGAAGAGGTGCAAGAGGTAAGTATTGTTTTCTATTTGTTTTGAATTTCTTAGTTTGAAATTGATCTTGTTTGTTTTAGGTTAGATTTGATTGTTTTTTTAAAAATTTGTAGGAAATCCTACAAATCCTCAATAAGAAGAGGAGGAAAATCCTCAACAGCAAAATCCTCAACAAAATCCTCAACAAAATCAACCTCAACAACAAAATCAACCTCCCCCACCAATCACTCAATACCTTCCTGACACTCAAGAAAATTTGAGGAGTGAAATTAAGAACAATAGAAAACAACTTGAGGATCTTATTAGTAGGTTGAGTGATCCAAATGCTTCAAGCATAGAAAGAATGCTTCTAGCAAATTTATTGAAAGAGATGTTAAAAAATGTAGATGCAATTACCCAACAAATATCTGGATGGCAAGATAGGAGGCAGGCAACCAGGGCATATTATGCTGACAAATTATCATATAGACAAGTAAAAGATTTAAAAATTACTAAAGGTGATTTGTGCTCTCTATTCACTGACCCTAAAACAAATCAAAATCTTACCCTCAATGCAAAGAGGTTTCCTATTCATTGGTGCCACCACCGAGAGATAAGGAACCATTTTTATGATAGATGGTATTTGGTCTTTGATTACCCACCGTGCAATAATTGTGAAGTCCCCCAATATTTTCTTAGGAAACTATACAGTGAGTTTGTATTGAACCAAATCCCAAATTATTTTGATATGAGGGAGTTCCAAGGGAGAGGTGGGGGGTCAGCTCAGGATAGGCCCAGTGCATAACCGGATCCTGCGCGACAAGGGAGACGACCTCTCACTAGGCCGCCTTGTGAACACATTGTGATGCCTGCCGTTGCGAAGGAGAGTGCCGAACTAGAGACATTGCAGGCGATCACAATTTTGACCCGGAGTGTCATCCATCACACTAGCCCTATTATATAGCACCATCCAGGGGAGTCTTCAGGTGGTGGCCTTCAAACCGATGTTTGTCAATCTTGTGGGGTGACTTGTTCGTATGACCCTACTGACACTCAGGAGGGTGCTATGCAGGATCCATATGCTATTATGTAGCCTGATCCATATGCATCTACGGGGATGGAGAGGACGGCTAACATTTTGCATGATGCATATGGCATTGACACTCAGGTAAAATTCAACATGTTCATTGAATTTAATTTATTAAATTTCGATTGTGAAATGCAAGATTAACTAATTTAGTTTTATTATTTTAATAAAATTGCAGGGTCACAGTGTTGAGACTGGATACACCAGTCCTCCCCCTACTTATTTTTGTAGTACACCTATTAGTGGGGTATGTAACTAGTAAACAATTATAAATTTATTACATGTTATAATCATTTGATTTATGAATGGTATTTTAATATGTGATTTTGGATGTTGAACAGGGTAATGTTGGAGGTTTCAAGGAAACACCTCCTAGTGCTAGTAGATTTTCTCAAACGTTCACGAAAGTAATATAGAATAAAGAGAACTTAACTAATGAATTGTAAGTTTAATATATTTGTGTAGTTTATATTCATATTGTTGGTTACGTTGCATTACACATCATTCAAACTCAAAGCATTACTTCAAATTCGATAACTAATAATCAAAAATATATAGTTTAATACTTGTACTCAAAATTTTGTTCATTAGATCTCATACATTATAAGTCATCACGTGGATCGCTATTGTAACTTTTGTGTGATTGAATAATTTGTTGTTTTATTTTTAGATGTTGGTGATAGAAACACCGCCAAATGTTACGAGGGCAATGGATATTGGTGTTTCCTCCGCTATACAATCCTCGATGGCTTTGATAGGGGAGGTATGAGGCAAATTACTAAATTTCAATTTACATTCGTTATTATAGATGAACTAGTTCTAGTGAAAAATCAAACCATTATTGATTCGTAGTTTAATTCCTATTTGGATGGTTTATACAGGGCTTGAGCACACCTCAACATCAACGTGCAAATATTTCCATCGAGGAGAGTGATCGTGAGATGGCCGTAAGTGATTATTTTGTTAAATATATCAATTTTTATAATGTAATTTCTATATATTAATGTCTTTACTTCTTATTGTAATAGTTAAAACTTCACCAGGAGCTAAACCCTAGAAGGAGCAGTAGGAGCACTCCTCGAGCACAGCAGGAATGAGTGACAAAATTATCGCCATCAAATCACCAAGCAAAGGGAAATAAAATTGTATTTGAACCAGAGCATGGAGAGAAATGAATTTTGAATGCAGAGCCCTTTGTTGTATGCCTACATGGCAATTTTGTACATATTTTGTATTGGATATATTTGAAATTATATGCCTATATGGAATTCTCGTAAGCCTATATGGCTATTTTGTAACTATATTTTATACTTATATCGACATATATTGATGTATGCGTACATGGTTATTTGCTTTTAATACAAATCTTTTTTATCGATGGTGTCCATATTTGCATTATAAATTCATGGTTCAATAGATATGAGTTACGTGTATTCAAGTGTATACTTTACAACTTACACACATATACTTTTTGACTTACGTGTGAACATCGAAAAGTGTGAAATTTTTGTGTGTGGAAGTCAAGCGTGTGCAATTTTGCAATTCTCAGTTCTTGCATACTCGATCTTATGGACTTATTCCTTCCTAGCACATATTGTGAATATTTCTCATTTGGTGCAGAAGATAGATTCCTCATTTTTGAACCACTCATAGAAAAGAGATTCACAATAAGACTTTAGCATTGGAACACTACTCCATACTTCTCTTGTCTAGACCATAAAGGATTGAAAATTCTTAATTTGATGCAATGATAGTCATGAGATGAGAATTTATATAACCATGCCTATTTTGAAACTTCGCATCTAATACTGCATCAACAAGAACTTAAGAAGTGTTGCATAAGAGTGTTAGGTTTGATAGGTACCTTCCTAGGAGCAGGCACGCATCTTAATTTTAAACAAAATTTTAAGAAGAAAACATTTTACCTAAAAGCTTCAAACCTAGATGACATATTTGGCTAAGTCTATCTTGAAAATTATCAATGCATTCAAACTCTAAAGGAGATTCTCCTTGAAAAGAAAACTTTAACCTTTTTCCCAAGGAAAGAAATTGCAACAAGTTGCATGTGATTTATCTTATTTCTTTCTCACAGTTCCTGATCAATCATTCATGGCTCAAGATAGTTCCGTTCCAAGGCAAGGACACCAAAAAATCACTGAGATTCTTCTATGATCTGCAAGAAAAAGGTTTTGGCTCTTTCACAATGTAAATAATTACATAAAACTATTTTCTTGTTTACTTCACACAGAAAAATGTTCACACTTTTCAGTTGATCAATGATCAATGGCTGATTATAAACACTTAGGTATGTTTTGAACTTTAATTTATAATTTTGTATCATGACATTCGAGTATCACTAATATTTTAATATTTGACTATGAAAGTGGTGGTGTATTTTTGCTATGTTATTTGACTATTAATATGGTGGTGTATTCTGAACTTAATTACTATTGCAAATATGTATATATTTTTTCTGATTTTTTTATGTTTTTGTATTACCAAACCCAAAACGAACCCAACCCCAATTTTTTTTTTCCCAAACCGGCGAACCAAGTTCTCGAACCCAAACCCAAACCCAAAACCGAACCGATAACTTAGTAAAAATAGATTTTTGTAGTTTATATTCATAATGTTGATTACATTGCATTGCACATCTTGCAAACTCAAGCTTGCTACACATTACACATAACAACTAAATCACGATAGATGAAAATTTCAATTACAATATAGTTTTTACAAAGTCAACCTAGCGATTATACAATTACTTCACATTGCATAACTAATAACAGAACAACTACCAATTGCATTTGCTTGTCATGGCATTCTATGAGACCACATTTCTTTGAGGCATTTTTTCAAACAGTTCACTGCCTTGTCTATACTACCACATTTTTCATACATGTCTACCAAAGCATTTTGTCAAATAGTTCAAGTGTTTCCTTGTTGCTATGGATGAAAGCCTAAAACAAGTGCTTTCGAACAAGCTATGGATGCTTGGAAAAAATCTATCAAAAGCATAATAGTAAGCAATATCATAGACAAGGTAGTGAACTCTTTGAAAAAATGCCTCAAAGAAATGAGGTCTCATGACCTGATGGAATGCCATGACAATCAAAAGCATTTGATTGTCATGGCATTCCATCACCATGAGACCTCATTTCTTTCAGACATTTTTTCAAAGAGTTCACTGCCTTGTCTATGCTAACACATTTTTCATACATGTCTATCAAAGCATTTTATCAAACAACTCATTGCCTCAATCCTATGGCTAAAAGCCTAAAATAGGTGCTTTCGAACAAGCTATGGATGCTTAGAAAAAATCTATCATAGCATAATAGTAACCAATAACATAGACAAGGGAATGAAATGTTTGAAAAAAATGCCTCAAAGAAATGTGGTCTCATGGTGGTGGAATGCCATGACAAGCAAATTGTTGTGGATTGTCATGGCATTCCATCACCATGAGACCACATTTCTTTGAGGCATTTTTCAAATAGTTCATTACTTGTCTATGCTACTACATTTATCATACATGTTTACCAAATTTTTTATCAAGCAGGTTAAACTTCCCTTGTTGCTATGGCTAAAAGCCTAAAATAGGTGCTTCCAAACAAGCTATGGATGCTTGGAAAAAATCTATCAAAGCATACTAATAAGCAATAGCATAGAAAAGGCAACAAACTGTTTGAAAAAAAGCCTCAAAGAAATGTGGTCTCAATGATGATGGAATTCCAATCCATAGCAATTTGCTTGTCATGGCATTCGTCATGCCATTCCATCACCATGAAACCACATTTATTTGAGGCATTTTTTCAAAGAGTTCACTGCCTTGTCTATGCTAACACATTTTTCATACATGTCTATCAAAGGATTTTATCAAATAGTTCATTTCCTTGCTGCTATGGCTAAAAGCCTAAAATAGGTGCTTTCAAACAAGCTATGGATGCTTGGAAAAAATCTATCAAAGCATAATAGTAAGCAACAAGCTATGGTCTCATGGTTTTTTTTCAAGCGAAAATCAATGTGATTTTATTCACATTTTTTTCACGTGAAAATTAGTGTGAACCATATTTTGTATTATGGAGCTATATTAAGTTGCCACTTTGAAGACCAATGTAACAATGATACAAAATAATGTTTGAGACTACAAGAAGGCATCAAAATGGCTAGTGTACTAAACAAATTCTTATGATTTACGAATAATGTTGATAACTGTACTCAGTTGGTTTCTTTTTTCAAAATCATACAAATTGAACCCTAGCATCAATAGAATCTGTTTATCAAGCTATCACAATTCAAGTTACATCAGGTCCATATCACTGAGACACAACCTGAACAATAGGAGGAATGACCTATTTCAACATACTACACTCAAACCCTTAAGGGATCAATTCGGTTGAACATAGCTCAGAGCGATTCTGCATGTTTGGGTGCGAAAGAGGACCATGCCTAGCATAAAAATTCCTACTCTGACATGTTGGAACAGTTTGTTTGGTCACACGAGTTGTAGAACAAAAATTGCACCACCTTGCAACTTTCCACTGCTTGCATTTGACACTTTTCCATCAACTAAAAATTGGACACCACGGGAAAACCACTTTGACATAAAGAAAACTGAAAGAGGTTATTGTAGAGGGGCCCAACATGATCCCATAGGATCAGACGAGAAGTTTCTAAGCATCACGGTGTCCGAGTAACCTCATGTTGAAGTTTGTAGCCATTTTTGCCTTTGGACCCTTAAGGGATCGATCCGGTTGAACGTAGCTCGGAGCGATTCTGCATGTTTGGAAGCGAAAGAGGACCATGCCTAGCGTAAAAATTCCTATTAGGATGCATTGGAATAGTTCATTTGGTCACACGAGTTGGAGAAATGAAAGTTGCACGACTTTGCAACTTTCCACTGCTTGCATTTGACACTTTTTCCATCAACTAAAAACTGAACACCACGGGAAAAACACTCTAAAAAAATGAAAACTGAGAGAGGTTATTGTAGAGGGACCCAACAAAATCTCATAGGATTAGACGAGAAGTTTCTAAGCATCATGGTGTCCGAGTAACTTCATGCTGAAGTTTGCAGCCATTTTGCCCTTTGCACCCTTACAGGATCGATCCGATTGAACTTAGCTCGAAGCGATTCCGAGTGTTTGAGTGCAAAAGAGGGTCATGCCTAGCATAGAAATACCTATTTAGATGTGTTGGAACAGTCCGTTTGGTCACACGAGTTGCAGAACGAAAGTTGTACCACTTTGCAACTTTCCATTGCTTCTATTTGACACTTTTTCGATCAACTAAAAACTTGACACTACGGGAAAACCACTCTGAGATAACAAAAACCAAGAGAGGTTATTGTAGAGGGGCCCAACACGATCGCATAGGATCAGATGATAAGTTTCTAAGCATCACGGTGTCCGAGTCACCTCATGCTGAAAATTGCAGCCATTTTGCCCTTTAGACCCTTAAGGAATCAATCCGGTTGAACGTAACTCAGAGCGATTCCACATGTTTGGGTGCAAAAGAGGACCATTCCTAGCTTAAAAATGTCTATTTAGACGCGTTGGAATAGTCTGTTTGGTCACACAAGTTGCAGAACGAAAGATGCACCACTTTGCAACTTTCCATTGCTTCCATTTGACACTTTTTCCATCAACTAAAAACTGGACACTACGGGAAAAATACTCCGAAATAAAAAAAAATGAGAGAGGTTATTGTAGAGGGGCCCAACATGATCCCATAGGATTAGACAAAAAGTTTCTAAGCATCACAATGTCCAAGTAACCTCATGATAAAGTTTGCAGCCATTTTTCCCTTTGGACCCTTAAAAAATTGACCCGGTTGAACGTAGCTCAGAGTGATTCCACATGTTTGGGTGTGAAAGAGTACCATGCCTAGTGTAAATATGCCTATTTGGATGCATTGGAATAGTCTGTTTGGTCTCACAAGTTGCAGAATGAAAATTGCACCACCTTGCAACTTTCCACTGCTTGCATTTAACACTTTTTCCATCAACTGAAAAATGGACACTACGGGAAAACCACTCCGAGATAACGAAAATTGAGAGAGGTTATTGTAGAGGTGCCCAATGAGATCCTATAGGATCATATGAGAAATTTCTAAGAATCACGGTGTCCGAGTAACCTCATGCTGAAGTTTGCAGCCATTTTTCCCTTTGGACCCTTAAGGGATCGATTTGGTTGAATGTAGCTCGAAGCGATTCCGCGTGCTTGGGTGCGAAAGATAACCATGCCTAGTGTAAAAATTCCTATTCAGACGTGTCGAAACAATCCATTTGGTCACACGAGTTGGAGAATAAAAGTTGCACGACTTTGCAACTTTCCACTGTTTGCATTTGACACTTTTTCCATCAACTGAAAACTGGACACCACGAGAAAGCCACTCCAAAATAATGAAAACCAAGAGGGGTTATTGTAGAGGGTCCCAACACGATCCCATAGGATTAGATGAGAAGTTTCTAAGTGTCACGGTGTCCGAGTAACCTCATGCTGAAGTTTGCAACCATTTTACCCTTTGGACGCTTAAGGGATCGATTCGGTTGAATGTAGCTCAGAGCGATTCCACGTGTGTGGGAAAATTATGAAACCTGGTGGAATGGTGGATTTAGGGGTCCTCTTCATGTTGCAATTTGTTTCAGAGTGAAATATGGAGGTTTGCAAAATTTATATGATGCCCTAGGTCAGTTTTTCCCTTGTAAATGTATGAAAACGGTCTTTAGAATGAACTATGCATAATTTTCTAATAAGTTACTACAGTGCTAGGAGTCAAGAAAATTGAGTTCTAGTGATGCCCTAGGTTAGGTATGTGAGTTTTCCTAGAGAAAATGAAGGCTATAGGTTGTGTATTGGTGAATTTGTGAAGGGACTGAGTGTAGAAAGGTTTGGAGGGTCTGTGCAGACCTGGGCAAAGATGTTTTGAACTTTGGTTTGAGTTTTTGTGGCCAGTAGAGTGGAGTTACAAAGAAACCCTAGGTTTTAGGGTGAAATAGGAGGGTTTGCTAGAGTAGCACCTTATAAGACCTATACGGAAGAATTGATAAGATAATCTATGGTTTTGTAACATAATTTGAGACTGTCTAAGAGATCTTGTGGTGGAAAGAAGTTTAAAGAGTACTTTGTGTGTAAAATTGGGCTAATTCTAGTAGCCTTTGAGTAGGGTGACTTGAAGTTTCTTTGTGTTGTTGCATAAGAATCTCATGTGTAATCTTGGTTCAGTGTTTTTGATGATGTATGGATGCTATTTGGATGTTGAGTTGGTATTCTTACAACCTTCTCTAAAGGATAGGTCTATTTGTTATTACTGGTGAATTGGGAAGCCATAGTGATGATTTGATGAAAGTTGTGTTGGAAACTTGAATTTGAGTTGGAACTTGATTCCTTGTGCCTAATTATGTGTTCCTCCACCTTGATACTGCATCATAGGGGTGTTGGGGTGTGCCTTGAAAATTTGAAAGCTTCCTTATGTAGGCTTAGTTAAGCCTTGTTTATGGCTTGTAAATCAGTCTTTTGATATGTTTGTTTTGGGTGTTTGATCTTGTACTTTTGGGAACTTATGGAGGATGGTATTAGGAGTATAAAACCATGTTTCATTGACTGGTTAATGCCTTTAATCATTTTTTATTTTGACTTTCCTAGTTGGTGAATGTTGCAAAATTGCATGGGCTTGTGTAGAAGCCATGGAAGAGTGGATGTTTTTGGGGAAAGGTCTATTTTTTTGGTCATGTTGTGTTGTGTGAAGAGTGTTTACATCATCCCCAAGTCCTCTTGAGATGTCTGGTTGTATGAGTCAAGTTGAGTGGTCAAGTTGCATTGTTGAGAGGAATAGTGAAGTTGGTGTGTGCATATAGAGTATTTGAGAGAAGCTTTTGAAAAAGAAGTTGCTTCCCCTTCCACTCTGCATTATAGTGGTATCAAAGCTTCAAGGAGTAGATTTGTTTTCATTTTTCAGGTTGTGAAGAGCAAGGAAGAAGTGAAGAGTTTGATATTCAAAGATTCCTCCAAATAACAAAGATATGGCTAAAGAGATTGAGGAGATGAAGGACAAACATGCTAGAGAAATTAGAGAGTTGGAGGAAAGAATCATAGCCTTGGAGACAAAAAAAGAAGGGATGTGGAAGAGTGAATCAGATGAAGAAGAAGATGACGAGTTTGAAGACATGGAAGAAAAACTTGATCTAGAAGACCAAAGGATTGCAAAGTTGGTAAGGGAAGTTAGAGATGACAAGCCTAAGGTAAAAATTGATGTTCCTAAATATGGTGGAAGTTTAAATGATGAAGAAATACTTGAATGGATTGATGCATTAGATAATCATTTTGAATGTGATGAGGTTCCTAAGGAGCAAAGAGTAAGGATTGCAAAGACAAAGTTGCAAGGCCATGCTTTGGTATGGTGGGACTACTTTCAATTTGAGAGGAGGAAGCAAGGCAAGTCTAAAATCACCTCATGGGACAAGATGATATAAAAACTCAAAGGTAAATTCTTACCCAAGGATCATTAAGTTAAAATGTTTAAGAAATTGCAAAGCTTAAGACATAAAGAGATGGATATTAGGTCTTGTACTGGGGAGTTTTATAAATTCAGTTTAAGGTTTGGTCATCATGAGAATGAAGATGAAAAAGTTGCAAGATATATTGGTGGTTTGAGGTTAAACATAAAAGATGAATTGGTTTTGGATAACCCTAGGAGTGTAGAGGATTGTTATCAAATGGATATCAGAGTGGAGGAGAAGCTTAAGAGGAGACAAGAGAAATCAGTGAGAGGAAGAGGTGGTCTAGTGCAGGAGCACCTTGACTCTGAAATTTTTTTTGTAAAGATTTTAGTTTTCAAAATATGAAGGCATTGTAAAGGCCATTCTAAGTCATTGAAAGGTCTTTAGGAAGTAAATAGAGTCAAAATACAAAAAAATGTCATTTTTGTCCCTAGGTGATAAGGTTTCCAAAATTGTTCATTTGTTGTCAAAATTGTGAAAAGGCAAAAATCAGAAAAAAGAACACAAAAATCAGAATGTGAAGAGACAAAGTGGGAGAGGAAATATTTTGGTCGATTGGAAACTGAAAAGGAACTTTCATAACTATTTTAAAAGCTATAAAAAACATGAAAGGAATGGAAAAAATAGAAGTTGAGTCTTTGTAATCAGATTTTGAAATAAAATCCCCTGTTTCTGAGTTTGCAACACTTTCTCCATGGCTTTTATTTTATATTGGTAATTTAGGAACTTCAAAAGTTTAAATCCTTGTGTGATATCATTGTAGGTAGAGTTAGTTTCATTCATAAAGAATTTGGAAGGTTAGTTTTGAGAAATAAAAGAAGGAAAAGTAGTTTTCTGTGTCCTGGGCAGTGATCCTCACTCTATGATTTTGAGAGTCTTATAAGGAAAATATTCTCTATCCCACCATTGTAGGATATTAGAATGGTGGTATGGATGATTTTTTATGTTTATTTAACATGTTTTTGAGTGGAAAGTGCGTCAAAAAGTAACAGGGAAGGCGTGGATATGAAGATAGCTATTGCTCCAAGAGGAAAATCTGAGTTGTCCATATGAAAGATGGTGCCTACAAGTTGGAATGGTTGGAATAGAATTTGTTTTGATATGGATAAGGGTTATTATGTTTAGGAAGACTTATTTATAGGTGTTAGCAATAGTGGCAGGTGATTTGGAGGTTTGTAGATGATATTTCTTAAAAACCCTCACTTGCTTGTGCTTTAAAAGCCTATAAACAAGGGTTTACTATTTAATTATATTGCTGGGAATTTCTTACCTTGAAGATTGATGATTTGTGAGTTTTTTACACCTGTATAAATACTTTTTATGGTTGGTAAGAGATTTGGAGTTGTTTTAAAGGTGTCTCCTTTGTTAAATTGGACTATTTGGGGCTCTTTAGTAACAAAGAAGGACAACAGGCGTGTGTTCCAAAACAAGTGTAGCTGAAAATGAGATATGTTTTTAATGATCAAAATAAGTACTCAAAAATGTATTTATCATGTAGAGATTCATTATGGTTTGGAAGTTACACCCAATTTGGTGTTTTGGCAAATTTTGGCCTTTTGAATGCAAGAAACTGAGATTCTATGTAGACAGTGATTTGAATGTTTGGTTTGGGTTTGTAACTATCTAAATGATGATGAAAAATGTGACTCAAGGTCTGGAAGAAGTCTTGAAGCAAGGTTTTTCATTTTAATGTCTTGAACAATGTGGAATCATGGTGTTTCGAGTAAGCAAAATGGTGTTTTGACTGTGAAAAGTAAGGAATCTAATAAAACAACGTTTGTGAATATGATCTTGGTATTGTTTCAATTATAATGATGATGATTATAGTGTCATGGAAGTATGATAATAGGTTTGAAGGGAGAAGTGAATGAGTGGTGGTATTTTTTCCTTGATTGAATCAAGTTAAATGGATGGTAATAGTGAAAGTTGTAGTGATTCAAAATTTCTAATAGTGTTATGATGAATTTGATGAAAGTGTGGATTACTGATTTGAAAAATTGATGATTGGTAGCCTTGTAGTCCAAAGTGAATTTGATGGATTTAGTTGAGTTGATAAGTGAAATTGGTGAAATGAATAGTGAATTTTGAAGAATTTGTCAATTGATCTTCTCCAAGATGAGTTTGGGACAGAAGTTCCCTGTGTTTGTGTTGTTTAGCAATTGATATTGCATCAAATTGGTATCAAAGCTGGTTTTACAATCTGATATTGCATCATGGTCCTAATGCAAGAGGAAGAGGAATGATTTCTACATCAAAGTAGCCAAATGAAGATCAAGAAGGAGAGAACAAAGGTAAAGATCACAATGTTGATTCTAGAGGTGGTTTTGGTTTTAGAGGTAGAGGAAGGTATAGTGCTGGTAGAGGTACTAATGATTTTGTAGGAAGGTGCTACACATGCAATGAGTTCGGCCATCCGTCATGGAAATGTCCTGAGAGGGTTGGTAGTTCATCAAGTGGAGACAAGAAGATTGATAGGAGAGCACAATTGGTTCAAGAGGAGGAGTGTGAAAGCCATTATTCTGCAAGTAAGAAGGTAGATCCTAAAGTAGGAGAAATGTTGATGGTGAGAAAGACAATCTTGAAAGTAGCAAAAGAGGAAGCACCTTTGCAAAGGAAAAGTCTCTTCAACACTAATTGTAAGTGCAAGGACAAGGTATGTAGAGTGGTCATTGATTCTGGCTCAACTGAAAATATGGTGTCAATGTGAAATGGTAAACAAGTTAGGCTTGAAAATAATTCCTCATGAATGTCTTTATAAAATTTCATGGTTAAATGATAACCAATCTTTATTGGTGAATGAAAAGGTCGTTGTAGACTTTCAAATTGGTGTTTATCATAATATTGTTGTTTTTGATGTGCTTCCAATGGATTGTTGTCATCTCCTATTAGGAAGACCTTGGCAATATGACAAGAGGGCATTGTATGATGGTAGGGAAAATACCTACACCATAGTCAAAGATGGTTATTCTTTTGTTTTAACTCCTCTTGTAGAAGATATCAAAGGTAAAGAACATGTAATAATGTGTGGTAGGAAGGAACCTATAAATGTAATGAAGGAGATTTTTTTTTTTGATGTTGTTACCTATCTTAGGACTGATAATGTAGGGGTAGCAGGTGTGACTATAAACACAGGGGTGAAAAGTGCTTTGACAAGGAATTTACATGAAAGTATTGTTGTAGGGACCATTGAATGTCCTATAGTTAAGAGTAAAGTTAAGAGTAAGGAATAGGTTTCAAATCATCTTAGCATCTGAACAGACTGTACAACAACAAGAAAAGTGAGAAAAAACTAGTAAATTTCTGGAAAATAAAATTCTTATTGATAAAAAAATGGGTTACAAATCAACCAAAACCTCTCCTTCGAGGCATTGAAGGTTATTATACATGTAAATCTCATTACAATGCCTTAGGTACGAGCTATCCCACCCTCTCCCACTCACCCACTCTCCCACACTCTCTCCCACGCTCTCCTGTGCTCTCTGACTCTCTCTGACTCTCTCCCACCTTCTCCCACACTCTCCCACTCTCTCCCATCC